>DF240851.1:0-89543 GCA_000507305.1 Breviolum minutum Mf 1.05b.01
AAATTGAGAGTGCAGACCAGGATGATTGATGGATGTTAGTCGGCACTGTCAAAATCAGGGTGCTGGTCTGCAACACACGAAAGTTCCCTGACCAACCCTGTGCAAGAAGGTACCGTGTTTGTCTTGGTTTTCGTTTTTTTTCTCTTGTCTTTTGGAGTCGAGCGGCTAGCCGTGTGTAAAAACCTTCGTTTTTTTCCTGCAGCTGCATACTCACATACTCAATTTTTTTGGGGGTTGTAATCTCGGATCAACTTGCACAAAATAGCCTAAAAGGATCTCAGAAATGAAGGTTGCGTCATTTATGCTTGGCGAGAGGAAAGGGTTTTCAATCTGAGTTTTGCATGGGTTGGTACTGCAAGCTGTCTCGTGCCGCAGCACGTTTACTCAAGAAGGATGCATCGTTGAATCGCTCAGTCAAGATGCTATATCATGACTGGAGGCTGAGAAATCCTGAGACCTTTTGGACATAACAGGCGTTTTCAACGTGCTTAACTTGCTAAGCTGTCAGGAGTTGTCAAGCTGGCCACCAAAGACTCTCAGGTGTGGTTGAGATAGGAATTTCTTGTTGGGGTTCCAAAATGATTTCTTTTATTCCAAGCTCCCTGGTGAGGCCGTGGGAAAAGTGAGCTTCAGACCATTTTTCACTATCTTAAGCGAATGCAAAAGCAATGGAGACTGGTTTCTTGGCCGAAGGAGGATCTGAGAATCCACCAAGCTGAAGTTGAATGCCAACACCCAGGTCGCAAAAATCCATGAAAATTAAATTCAACTTTGAAAGATTCCGCACGTTTTGGATGGGTTTTGGAATTTTGGCCACTGTCATTACCTACTTTAATCTTGAAAAATCAGCTTTGAAATTTTTTAGGTGAAATTGGACGGCATTTTGCATGAACCATAAGCACTACCATATAATACCTAAGTGCATCTTGCAGAGGATTATGACTCTTCTCTGGTTCAGAGGTTCAGAGAATTTACACAGCAATGGAAAATGGAGCCTTTGAAGATGTGTTTCCTATTAAACATGGGGATATTCCAGCCAGCTATGTGAGTTTACTAGAGGGTACAAGTATATCTATATAGTTATACATTTAGTTCAGATTCTTCCTGGCTTTGCCATCAGGTGGCATCCCATCCCAACTATCCCAACTATCCCAACTATCCCAAGTCCATTTAGACCAAGGTTCAGGTCTTTGCAGGTTTTGCAACACATTCGTCGTCAAGGCAGGCAGTTTTTTAACCCGTCAGATCCAAACCGACCAAACCAAACCTGAGCTTCCAAAGGCCATCAGTTTAAACAGGCCATCCGTAAAGGACTGCTACTACTAAACGTGCAAATCGATTTCAAGATCTTCCTGAAAAAATGAAGATCGGATGCACATGTCCAGATGATTAAAATTATCGCAGCCAGCATCTTGGCGTAAGGTCCTCTCAGGCTGTCGTGACTTTCTAAAAGCAACAAACAACTCCAAAGATATACTGTAAATTGTACATATACGTATACATATACATATGTAAGACACACCTTTGGGCATATATCTAAACATATGTATAGGATTTTTTTTCTTTGTCTCTACCCGTTTTGTTTTTTTTAAAGAACGGCCAGGCTTGCAGCTCAGCACGGTGCCTTCTACAATGGCCTTGGCCTCCTGTGCGGGCGGTAGTGGAGATGGTACTCCTGTACCACGCATGCGCGGTGAAATGCCCAAGCGTGCGCAATGGAGATGGGCTGTTGGGAGACATAGCTGGGCGCAGATTTGTTGAAGATTTTTGAGGCCTTGGAACCTGATTCAAGTTGTGAACTTGTTGGTGACCTCCAACTAAGGAGGTCACCAATAACTGGAATGGTAACTTAACCATCCCAAAAAGGTCACAAAGAATTGCCAAGTGTAGATTTTGGAAGGAGTTCTGTTTTTTTGGCTCTTGGAAAAGGTCAGTTGTAGGTTCTATTTGAAGCGTTTGTTCAACCACTTGGCACATTCATGCAGGTCGGATTTGGATTAGTCAGACTGCTTTTATTCTTGGAACTTTTGAGTAACAAGAGACCTGGGATGTAAACGATGCCCCCTCCGAACATGTCCATTTCTCAGCTGCACATAGATACCCAACCATTTCTCATAAGGGGGTTAACCCTATAACCCTGTCTATGTGCAGCTAAGTTTAAGGGTGTGCACCGACTCCATTCGCCCAAGGTCCAGCTTTTGGGGAGCATGCGCCAAGCGCAGCTGGAGACCAATCTATTTGCTTGGCCCGGGGTGCCAAGCGTTGGGGCGGGTTGTTGGGATTCCCCAAAAAACCACGAAAAGGGATCAAAACGAAAATAGGGATCACAAGGAGACCAAAGCAGAAAGGAAAGATAGCATGAAGAACAGGAAGGAAAGACTCAAAGATGAGAAGCAATGAGAAGGAAGACATGGTAAGACAGAAGAAAGGGAGGGATGAAAGAACAAAAGGAAAAACGGAGGAAGAGAAGGAAGGCAACAACAGCAACAACAACAACGACGACGACGACGACGACGACGACGACGAAATCGACGACGACCACAACAACAACAATAACAACAACACCTGCAGCAGCAGCAACACCAACACCAACAACAGCAACAGTAACAGCAACAGCAGCAACAGCAACAGCAGCAACAGCAGCAACAGCAAAAGCAACAGCAGCAACAGCAACAGCAAGAGCTACAGCTACAGCAAGAGCTACAGCTACAGCAACAACAGCAAACATCGGCATAACACATCGTGTTGGGAGGGAGACTGGCAGTCGCTTTGTGAAATGGCCTAATTAATTGCAGGCACACGGCTCAAATCAACCTTCATAGGTCAAAGAAGCATCGAAACCTGACGCAATGGTGAGCTCATACTCTTTCATTGGAGCTGGCTGCGTGTTGGCGCAGTTGGTGCCTTTGTTCTTGGGATCTCTTCAGCCCTTGGGAGCAATGTGGGCTTGGACGCAGGCTAGGCCCCAGAGCCGGGTGAGAACAGGTCCGTTAGACCTGGAGATGTTTCACAGTTTTTTTTTTTCGGTGGCATGTGTTTGTTAGATGAGAGTTGTTGTTTTTTTGAGCATACTTTTTTTGAAAGTTAGTTTAGTACAACTAAAGTTAGGTGGCAAATTTCATAGACCAACTTCTTAAGTTTCTATCATTTCAAGGCAGTGAAACGTTACCTGAGCAGGGACCGATGTGCTCCTCCATAAATCCTTCAGCTTGGACCTTTGATGGTGCGACCACTCTTGCAGCAGGCGTTTTTTTCAGGGGGGGTTCAAAATGGTGATGGTACGTATGGCCATAAAGTGGGGCAAAAATGCAGTTTTCTTTCAAAAAAAGCGGGTGAATTCATGATGAAGGATGGTGAATCTGGATCATATTTCATCCAACCTGTTTGTTTTCTGGAAATGATCCATGGCCAAACCCGCGACTGATGCACTACTTCAGTCTCACTTTTGGAGAGACATTTGTGAGTGAGGATCAATCCCCCACAACTTTAAAATGATAGCAACAGGGACCAACAGAAAGTCGAGCGTTCATTTGAATCGAAGCTCAAGTTTCGAAACACCCACTTGAAGAAGGATAGGTTTCCTACAAGCCCAAGATCGCAACATAGGAATCTGATTGTGCAGAACATATCAGATAGATACAACCAGAGATGGGCGAGATAAACAGGCGTTTTTGTGGCAATTCAGGGAATGAACCCGTAAGGTTCACTTCTGGAAGCTAGAATGTCCTGAATTTCAACCTTGTGGTTATATTCAGTTGCTTCAACTTAGAGACTTACTTCAACATTCTCTGAGTTGGCTTCGGCTAGCAGCTAGGTGCTTCTGCCACCGTCACTTGCATCAGTGGTGCCACGCCCAGCACTACCACTGTGACTTGTCCCTCCAGTACTGGTGTCAAGGGCACCGACAATGACAACGGCTGGTGGGGCCCCTGCGGCTATGGCAGCACTGCTTGTGCCAGCAACCGTGAAGTTGGAGATGCGGATTATTGCGAGCCTTAAACTTTTTTGAAATTGGATGATCTTGGGATGAGAAAGCTGGCTTCTCAATGGATGCACATGATCTACAATCTACAATACAATACACCATAGGGATGAATGGGATTCTCACAACATACACGTACATACTGGACACAAAACATATTGCAAGTTCTGCAGTCTTCACATCACACATATCATCAGCTTGACCCAACCGAGGGTACGACCGCCTCAACAACCTCAGCAAGCTCCTCAACCTCAGCCGCCATGACAGTCTCCACCTCAGCCGCCATGACAGTCTCTACCTCAACCGCCATGACAGTGGTAGTCGGTTTGGGCTCCGTGATGGCCGCAACTTTTCAGCTCATCTGATTCGAAGCAAAGCTTCGAATTACGCAGCCTGCCTTAGGACCCTTCGACATGTGAGATGTAGCAAGCTCACTTAAGAACGCATTAGGATTCAGCCACAATTTCTGGTTTGCAAGACACCAATTTTCCGTTTCAGTGATGAAAGGAAGGGTCATTTTCTTTTTGGGCAACCTGTCTCAGCACAAAGAGACTGAGCGATTTTCTGAGCCAAACTGAGATTCAGCCAAGCTGGATCAAAGAGAGCGTGGCAACAATGATTCGCTTCATTTTGTCTATGGCCGATCCTTTACATGCTTGAGGTTGACGAGCGAGATCAAAAAAAGGTCCCAATCTCACAAAACTACTGCGCATCACTGGGGAACAATCATGATTCAACACACACTTCTATACCCTAAGAATCCAAACCCATTCTTATAGGATTGATGGTTCCAATCCCCAGAGTAGGATTCTAGGTGTAATCCCTTCCGACGTGCCTGGAGTTCACTTCTGCTGCTAGGAGTGCTTGTGTCTCCTCCTGTGAAAAGTCACAGCTAAGTCCGACATCTCGGAGGTTCACTTGTTTGTTTTGTTTGTTTTTTGGAGGTACTTTACAAAACAGATGTAAACAGATCCAATTGCGTATAAAAAACCACTGATTTCTTGGAAGTTGATTTCGGGGGATTGATGTGTGATGAAGTTTTGATTCGTGATTCATGAGGTTTTTTCAGTTGAAACATCCACAAAGCGCCCTGCGCTGCTGAGGTTCGAGCAATTCTCTTTATGGTCGGGCTCCCTTTTGGGCAACTTTTTTTCGGAGATTTTCCGAAGGATAGAACATGGATGTAATCGTTATGAAACTGATTTGAATCTTGGTATAGTATCAGTTGGAACCAAAATTGGTGAAGGTGAATTTTTCCATACATTTTTGTTGTTTTTTTCACCAAGTCCCTAAAAGAGGCAAGTGGACCACTTGCAGAAAAGAAGACGGGGAGTTGAGAGTCCACTGATCTTTCTGAGTCCACTGATCCGAAGGTTTCAACTTGAATATGTTGAAAAATGATCCATCATCAAAACCAGCATATCATGCAAGGATTTAACGATGTGCCAAACAGCACATCAAATCTTAAAAAAAAAACAAAGTTTCTAAGGTGATCTATGGCCATTGGGTCTACAGTTTCTGGCAGATGCTTGTAGCGATGCTTGTGGCACCCATGTGGTCCCAAGCAGTGCTGTACGGAGACCTGAAATCTCAAAGTTTTTTTTTCCAGTGGCCACCTCCTTTGGTCCCCGAGGCCATGGCCTGTTGCGAAAAAGCACGGCGTGGCCAGTGGGACCGGGGAGTTCTGGGATCAGCTTGAGGTCATGACTGAAGTTGAGATTCATATATCATAGATTGGTAGATTGGTAGACTGGTAGATGTTGCCTTTGACACTTTCAAAATTTTAGGACCGTATCATTCATCCCATCAAATTGCTTGTTGTTTTGTGGCCTGCAGGACAAGGCTATTCATCTTCTACAAGAGATGTTGGGAGATCTCAGCGTTTACGGCGTGGCGTTTTTTGTTGTCCAAAAAATCCTCCCATTTTCACTTGATCCAAGGCCCAGAAGCTCCGTGGAAGCCAATGTCATCAGTTTAGGAGCGGCTCTAAGCAGCTGCCAAAAGAGTTTTTGTTGGGGAAGCACCTTGGTCCGGTGACCCGGAACATTTTGATGGTGATGGGATGAGGAACATGATGACCAAGTATGTACAATATATATATATATATAAACATGTATGTATGTATGCATGAACTATATATATATACATATGTAACGGGTTCTTTTTTTTAAGCGTGACTTGCCAGAAGTTTTTCCATTCACAAGAATTCAAGGAAGTGTTTTGTATTCGAAACATCTGATGAAAGTTGAAGGACATACTATACAAAAATCATTGTTGAGATGGGAGAACCATGAACATCTGTCACAGTCTGTCAAAATCCCCTTTGGGATTGCCAAGGAACTGTTAGGAGCTGCGAAGCAGAGCAGCTTGCAGCCCAACACGGTGGGGTGAGGGTGAGATGGTAGGGTGACGCTTGCAATCCTGTTGGCTTGTAGAAGGATGTACTTCTGAGCTAAAAAGATGCGAGGAGGTTTCTTTCACTGAAAGTATCAAGAAAAACAAACAAACATCGATATGCATTTGGCTAAGAAGACACCAACTGAAAAAAGACAGGGTGAAGAGACATCAAAAGAAAGTTAGGTTTTGCCCTTGAAAGAAACACTCTCTAGACATGTTAGAACAGACCTTCACAGCACACATTTTTCCCCATAAGTATTATCACCAACCAATTTCTATCATCTTCTTGTGTTTTTTTTTTTTTCGATTTTCCGCCAGATTGTGGTGAATTCTGCCATTTCGGTGTGCGAGAAGTTCGAGTTGTGGGAAGTGGCATTGGAATTTTTGGATCCCAACTCCAGTGCTGTATCCTTTGGTGCTGCCTTGGGTGCTTTCGACCTCGGCGCCTTCGGCCTTTTTCCCATGGAAAGAAGTGATGTTGAAACTGGTGGGTTCATACGGTGAAACGGTGGCAAATATGGTGTAGTTGTAACCTAAGGATCCTGGTTTGGGAGTTTGCAGCTCTTCAGTTCTATGATGCAGCGAAGGTTGCTTCCATTGGTCTCGACCTGGTGGGGAGTCCCCACATCGGGGGAGGGGTTGGTGGCATGTCATTTATCTTGCAGCTTTTGTGTTCAATGCTGGTGATGGCATAAGACTTGGAAAGGAGAATATATCCAAAATAGTCCAAGGATTATTTAGCAAGTTTTTTCTTGAATCCATGTTCTGCTCATGATTTTCAAAGGCTAAGGGCACCGCATCCAGGAGCTATTTTTGGCTCCAGGCAATCTTGCCACTTTGTGAGTTCCCGTGCCACCAAACCGGGGAACTTTGGCAAACAACATCAGGAAGCGAAACTTCACAGGAAAAAAATGAGAGGCCTTTCGGATCTCCGTGGAAACTACCCCAAGGTGCCGTCAGAACAGCGCGCCCTTTTGACACGTCAAAACTACACTTTGAGACCCTTGAATTCAGTTGGTGCCCTTAGCGTGCTGAAGGTCATTGATGTTTCATGGCAGCCCATTGCTGTTTTTGTGGCCACCCTACTAGCGCAGACATTGGTACATTCGAATTTCCTCTCCATCTTGGTGCTCTTCATCTTTTTGGTGTTTCCAGTGATGGAGTTCATAGTCTTGGTGATAGGTATCGTAGCTGCTGTCATTTGGAGAGGAGTCAGATGGAAGTCAGTGATCTTTTGGACTTGGTGGCCTACCTGGAAACTCGTCCTTTGTGCATCTGCAGCTATGGTTGCTTTTACCTTTGGTGACTTTCTATGGAACACAGCTTTCTTGCCCTTTCAGCAGATTCAACGCATGCAGGTCTATCAAAACATCAATCCACTCAATGGAAATGTCACAGGAGTTCGACTACAAGACGCCGGAGCCATTACCTTTGATCGCAATGCTGGAGTTGATCGTATGATGACTGGATGCTTAGTGGATACCACCACCTTCTGTGTAGCAGCAATTACATCTCTCACTGAGAAGGATGGGCATCTTCTTCCTTCACCGTTGACCAGCTATGATCTTTTCATGACAGGCACTGATTGTTGCGAATGTCCTGGGGAATTTCGGTGTGGAGATTGGAACCAACCTGGCGCACAGTTAGGTGGTTTGCGAGAAACAGATCCCAGGAAGGAAAAATTCTTCAAATTGGCCACAGGGGATTTCTCCGCTACCTTCAAGAAAACTGTGAAATACCCCATCTTCCTGCAATGGCACAATGAACCTGAGGAATCACTCCACAGCTTGAAGTCCACAGCCAACTCCAATCGAGCTTTGGCGTTGATCGCCACTCCTTTTCTGATTGTGGTGCTTGTTGTGATTCTCAACGGCCTTTTGCAGCTCTTGATGTTCCTACAGATTGCAGGACCGCACAAACCACCTACTGGCGATGGCATGCTTGGCCGTATGGGTCAAAGATTATTGCCGTCGATGTATGGCTTTCAGAGAGAAGAGCAGGAAGTGATTGGACCCGGCTCTGCCACCTATGTGCAATTCTGAAGCCAACGGAAACCGTGTGGGTCGCAAATGTGACGAAACCATCTGGGAGTCTCAATGCAGAAAAAAAAGCAAAAAGGCTGCCGGCCGCAACGCATTTAAAAGAAAAACATCTGCGATTGCCTGCTTTTGTGTGGTGTTTCTGGCAGTTTTTTGTTCACCTCTACTTTTCACTTCCCCCATTTGTTTTGGCTAAAAATTCGGAAGGTGAATTTTTTGGCTTCCAGGAATTCAGCTTTATCCTCAAGCTCTGGAAATTGGCGCTGGGCCGCTGAACTCCTAGGCACGGCTTGGTGCATTTTTCTGAAAGTTCCATTTTTCCTAGAGTCGGAAAAGTTGAAACACGCATATTTTGTGGAACAGGTGGCTGGTGCAACAAGCATGTTTGGCAAAAGATATATCTGCATATATATGTATGTATCAATTAGAACATAGATATCATCATCTATATTTCTGTACATATTATGGCCTCATTCACTTGAAACCTTTGAAACCTTTGCTATTCTCTTGATGTTCAGAGGAATGTTTCGGAATTCCCAATGTGTTGCCATGAGAAAACTAGATTTTTGGCGCTCAAAAACCGCTTTCATCTTTTCGGGTTTTTTTCACCTTTGACTCCAAAGGGAGAAGTGAACATCCGCGACATCTTTTTTGAGAAAATCGGAAATAGAATTTGAGGATTCCCAATTTGACTTATGATTTTTTCCAAGATTGGTTGAAGCAAAACTGCAGTAGTGCATTCCATGAACCTCCAAAACCATGAAAGATAAAGGTTGTGGCCACCTAAAAGCCAGGTTGTTTACATTTTTTCCTCTAAAAATGTAGGTTTGGGGGGCCCATGGCTGTTTTTGGTTCACTTTTTCCCATTGATCAGGTCGTATGAGCTCTCCAGATGCTCTAAGCCTAGCCAGTGCCATTACAGCCTTTGCAGCAGGCGGAGCAGTGAAATCCTCATTCCGGGAAGTTGCAGACCTTTTCAAAGACATGCCTTTTCGGAGGTATGTGCAATTGATTGAGGCGAATTCCATGGAACTTTTCAAAGATCTTCAGGAAAATTTCAAGAATTTATCGAATTTTCTTGGGGGATGCTACTGAAAATTGCAGCAACACTTGCTTTTGTATGTACAATTCCTTTTGTGGAGGGTTTTTACATCACTTCTTGAGCGCAGGCATTCAGACGGAAACCTCGGTGGAGGCAGATGGTTGGATGGGTTGAACCAGCACCACCCTGATGATTCCAAATGGAAAAAAATCGATACCTTTTTCAATACAACCAACCTACTTGAGAGATATGCTCTGGTGATATTCCGTATTCCTGCCTGTATTTTGGGGGGACCAAGGGGGTGGGAAGTGTGCAACAGAACTGGGGTCCCAGGCACTTTTGGGCCTCCATGCTGTTCATCAGAAGTTGAAACGAATCCCTGGTGATCACAGCGGCTGCGATGCAGAAGTTTTAAAAGCCACAGGTGGGGTGATGTGGGGTGTATTTTTTTGGTTGAAAGATGTCAAAGAGAGAAAGTTTTGTTGTATATTCAGGCCCTGTTTTTCAACATCTTTGTTGGCCAACAGTTGTTGGGAGGAAAAAACCCCAGGCCGCGCTGGCCGTTGGCAGCAGAGCCTGCAAATCTTGGAGGAAGCCGCAGCAAAGATCCGGCCCATGCCCGGGATTGCAGGCACCGGCAGGGAAAGATGGGAAATGATGAGTTTAGAGCATTGGTGACAGAAAAACCATTGAGTGTGGGTGTTTTTCATATGGGGAAAGTCTTTCCAAATGATGACATTTTCCGGAAATTGTTTTTTTTTACATACTTCAATCAGACTGAGTTGAAAGGTTGGAGATTTAGAGGAATTTGCAGCTATATATATATATATCTATATTATGTATATTAATTTTATTATATTTAGAGCCCTTTCTGGGAATCCTCCAAAAAATAAGCAGTATTTATATAATGCGCTGAAACTATCAGTTTTTTCTCCGAAAAAGTGTCAATCCCGGACGGAGAAATCTTAGGGCATCTGCCATTGGAGACCCTTGGACCCTGTAGGTGTCCTGCGCGCATCTCTGCTTTGGAATCAAGCTGCCTGGTCTTGCGAGGCAAATTTTTTTGGACGCCTGTGCCTTATGCCCAAGAGACAACAACGTCAACAACACTAGTACCAGCACCAGCACCACCAACATTAACATAACCTAAAGAGCTCTAACCCTTTCCATGAAAACCATTTCTTCCACATAAACCCCAACAACCATCTTCAGGGTGAAACTTGAAACCATCGATCTCGAGACCGGGGCATTCCAAAAAAATTCAACCAACCCGGCCGTTTGTGTTGCCGGAAACATCCACGGCCTTTGCCTCACAAAAAAGTCTTGGGATTTGGCCAGGCCTCTTGGCAACCTGCCCGGCCTTTGCCCAAAGCTTTGGCGAAGTCCGAGCTGCTTTTGCCTTTTTGAAGGCCAGGGGCCAGGGGTGACGGCTTGTTTGGAGCTGTTTGGTAAAGGGTAAGTGCTAAGTGGTGTGGTAACTACTGGAGAGTTCATTTGCAAGCTACAAGTACGTTATTTATTAGCTGCTAACTGTGAAAATAGGTCTAAATCTAGGTGGTGTTAAGGATTTGGGAACACAAAACAAGCAACATCACCAAACCATACCATTTCACGTACAGTTGAGGAGATGTTTGTTTGGTGTGTACCTGTCAACGCCGGGACGCACCACGACATGCGACCATTAAACATCTCAACATTGCTTCGTTTCGCCGAATCATCTCTGGGCACCATGTTTTTGATTCTTTTGTGTGTACATGTATATTTATATATATATATATAGACATGCTATGACTGTGGCTTGGAATACCCAAAAACTCCCAAGACTTTGTGTTCAAGTCTGTGTATCCGAACGAGAATTTTGAGTATGATGCAGCCACCTCCACTTGCACAGGTGGCCCAAAGGTAGCAACAAGTTTTGAGTCCCAGCGGATCGAGGGAAACTCCCAGATCCACGGACCTTTCCGATTTCAGGTGGAAAAAAGACCGAAGATTCACCCTGTTTTTTTGGTTAAAATGTCCCTGGAATGGCAAGTTTTTACTACACCTGTCAGCCTATTTTTCAACAAATGTATATATACTCTGAGATTCCTCGTATTTCCTGATTCACCCGTTGCAAGCACAATTTTCTGGGTGTGAATTGATGTCTTGGTGCGAATGCACGGAAGTTATCTTTGACTTTGTTGTGATTGGTTCAAACACAGGCATCTTCACAATGTGTGCTGATTGGATTTCCCTCATGGCAAATCCAATGCAACCTCTTCAACATGTACGTATGCATCATGATCTCTAGAATTTCTAAGACTTCAAGCAATCAATTTGCAACTTCTCCAACAAATCGATCTCTTCAGACAACAAGTTTATATCTCAGAATTTTGCCAGTTGTAAATCCTTTTGTCTAGATATTACAAATTTATGTTTACCTGTAATGCAGCAGTGAAGACATCCATATTTTTTTGCCACGATTGGTGCCTTGATGCCTGTAGGCTTTTAGTGCCATGACGGGGATGCATGTGCCGAAGCCGCCTGCTACACCTCCGCCCTCCTATATCTTAGGCGGCCTGTGATCATGTTGCATCCTCTAAGGTATATTCATAGATAGTAGAATTCCTAAGAAGCTGAATGAAATGCCGCGGATGTTGTCACCCAGTTAGATGAGAGGTGTTATGCAGATGTTGTCACCGAACAATCTGTGAAAATTTTCTCTCCAGATTTTGAATGGAAAGGTTAGATGTTTCGATAAGAAACCATCAGTTTTTGGAGGTTGTTTAATTGGTGCATTTGGGTCTATATAATACACCCTTTTTTTGTCCAACGAAAAAAAATCCACCTGTGAAACATCCCCCAGCCAGCCTTGGACTGCCAGGATCAACTTCAAGTTGCCCGGCTCTGAAAGCTCCAAGATGCACTCTGAGTGAAGTATAATGTCTAAAGATAAATCACACAATTGTATATATATATATAGGATACATATATGCATGCATAATGTACACTGTATATATATATATATACACACACACACGCGTATATCCATGCGTTTGACATATTCATATATCATCACTAATTAAAATGATATAATTGTCAAGACAAACTCTCCTTTGGGTTGGATCCAGATTTGGTGAAGGATTTGCTGAGTTTTAGTGTTTCGCAAAGGTTGGAAATCTTCCGAAATGGATTCAGAGTGGTGGGATGCAAATGGACGCGTGAAGTCTGTAAAGGAGGTGCGGTGCCAATGGGATTTTTGCTTGGGCCAGAATTGTGGGGGATAGGAAGCAGGTGAATTCCATCCAAGATCTTTTTTTCACTGAACATACGGTTGATGGAAGAAATCCTGCACCACCTGGGATGTATAAAACCTGGAGAAATACTGGGAAAAAAACTACTTATCAACTGGTGCAGGATTTTTTCATCAACAGTATTCCCTTGCAGAACATTTGTGATGCCAAGTCTGGAATTTTTACTACTTGATCTCATTCCATTGATGAATTGACTTAGTATCATGATCATCTAGATTCTAGATCAATCATGACCTTGTATATGGATTTGAACCTTTGAGGGTGATTTGGATACAATTTACTGAGTGAAATAGTCCACTTCATCCAGAATCATTATTTTCATTGTCAGTAATATAGCATATCAACCGCCACTTTAGTTGCATCACCACATTTGATGCGTGAACCCGGAAGGAGATGGAGGAACCTTGGCAAGAAGATGGACAACAGAGCCACTTCGCAGGCGATGTAGATACATTCTGTGGCTTCAAGTGGAGTATGGTTTCTGTTTTTTCTTCAACGCCACATCCTATTTTTTTTCTCTTCTCTGCGTTTTTTTCTGGTCGGAGTCGCTGTGGCATTCTTTTCTGATTTGCAGACTGCAGACCTTTGGTCTGTCAGGTAGTTCCGCAGACGCAGCATCCTTCACGCTCCGACAGAGTCTCCCAAAGGATGAGACGAAGGAGGAGATGAAGGATGAGTTGAAAGAGGAGATGAAGAGCGAGCCGAAGGAAGAGATGAAGGAACCAGGGTTCTGCAGACGTTTATTGTGCTTTTGACAACCGGCACTGACATTTCTACCCTTGATTCAATCCACTTATTTTATTCTTCGCTGGTGCCTAAAGGAAGAAGATGATTCAGACTCCTCTAGTGAAGAAGAAACAGGTGCGGAAAATTAGGGTCACCATGTTAGACACCAAAATTGTGTGTGTTACCATGTTTTTGTTGCACCTTTTCTCATAATAAATCTTCACTTAGGTCGATGGGTCGCTGCACTTCGACCTCCCCAACCCAAAAAGATGCCACGGCCGGTGTCGGGTACTGAAGTGGCCACCCCCAAGTGGTCGGGCCCCACGGCTCCATCTACCAAACGAGCCCGTGAATCGACCAGTCCAAGTCGTGTGGATTCCCGTGCCAAGAAATTGGTGGTGCGACCCAGTAGCAAAGCTGTACCACGAGCACCCAGCAAACCGAGTATTCGACCACCAGCGAAACCACCAGTTCCAACATTACCTGAAAAACCCGCATATGAAACCTCAACGGGCCTTCGTCCACAACCACCTCCTATGAGTATGTATGATGAAAATGAGTTGGGGCACCTGAAGATGTCGAAGATGTGGATGTGTTTTTGACGAACTTGAAGTTTTTCAACAATAATCAGGTGGATTTCGTAGGGTAGGTAGCAGATGACATCCAACTACCGAGGCGAAGCCCCTTACCTGGTCCTCCACCCGTACAGGACGGCTGAACGTAGGGAGCTTGCATCCTTTCATGGAGTCACAGCAGATTCGGAAGGTTTCCGGACTTTTTAAGGGCTGTCCCGGTCCCAAGAGTGATCTACCATTTTCTTTTTTTGGGGGGGGTTTGGGTGGCACATTTTTGCAAACATTCAACATGATCAAGATGCCACATCCAACTTTTCCCCACCCATCCAACAGACACAACGTCAGGATCCAGTGCCAGTTGGTGCGCCTACTGCTTTGGCATTACCAAATAGTGGTGCGATGGTGCCATGGGCACCCCAAGGCCTCGGGTTGATCATTTGTAAATATTCAGCCAGTAAGAAGAACATTTTCTCATGTGAGTTGCTTGGATTACATACGTATATTATGCAATGTATTTGCCCATATCGAGCCAGTATACATGGATCATATCAGATCATCTAGCCGTTGTTGGTGACGCAGGAGACAGTCAGATCTTGGTGGATGTAGACCAAGAGGGCCTGGCCATTGGTGAAATGCTTCAGGACTTGCGGAAGATGATGGTTAGCCCGTGATTTCCAAAGATGGCTGATATGATTTCCCTTGAATTCATGGAGTTTCTGCCAACCAGAACTTGGAGAATCATGGTCTTAGCATGGTTCATCGATCCAGCGGGATAGCTTCCTTCAAGTGCCTAGTGGCCTTATTTGCTTGGGTGAAATTAGAACAAACACTCTCAGAACTTATCAACCCTCAGTAGAGAAGTTGGGTATCATCAAATCATAACAAGTTTGTAAGGTTCATGAAGTCTATGAATTTGCACTGGATCGCATGTACTACGATCATTCTACCGCCAATCATGACCGTATGACATGAGGTGTTTGCACATTTAACTTGGGAGTTTAGCCAAGACTTGGACTTAAAAAGGAAACCTGGGCTGACTCAATGAATTTGACCTGAGCCCCGAAAGACGGGAACCTGGACGTTTGATTTATAATATGGGGATTGTCACAGGAACTTTTGTATGGGATGATACTGTAGTATTTTTTTCCATATATATATATAGGTATGTACAGGTATATACATAAGACATGAATATGACATACCTGTGCATATGACATAATATATATATACATGTAATATGTATATGTATATATATACACATCTTCTTTTAGGGATTATCATGGGAGTGTCATAAGGGATTATACGTCTTGGATGAGATACTATTTCGCTGCTGAATAGGGACTATTCTGCCCCGGTTAAATGGAACCCCCTTTCGTAATTCACCAGGATTGCATATGGGACCCAGGAATTCCTGGGGTGTCTCAAAACTGGGCTAGTAAACAATATCTTTTTGCAAGCAAAGGTTCCAGAGTTTTTTTTTGGTGGTAGGTCGGAATTTCCCGGAATTTTCCCCCAATCTTTTTGATGTCACACCCTGGTAAACTGACATGGAAAATGGACCCGGATTGAAGATGTATTTTCTATTGAACATGGGGCTATTACAGCCATCTACGTGAGTTTACCAGAGGGTAATGGGGATTTTCCATTGAAAATGAAGGGATTTTCCGTTGAAAATGAAGGGATTTTCCATTGAACATGAGGGTGATCCCTTCAATTCTTCGTTAGAAAATGGGCGGTGAAATGAAAAGGACTCTGGTTTCATCGAAGCTATGCAGGTGGGTGGAGTGGAATTTTCAAGATTCATGCATTCGTTTCGAAACGGACATGGGTGAAAACTGCACCATTTGAATATATATATATATAAATATACATGTGTATTATCTCCTTTTGATGGGGATTTCAATCGTTAAGTTTCTTTAGCAGAGGGTAAGATCACTTGAATTTTTCGGTTTCAAAGTGGAATCGCCACTTCTTGAGCCAGCTTGCCAAACATTGATCATTCCCCACGGGCCAAACTTTGATACATAGAAGTACAACTTCCTTCCTGCTATGTGTGAGAAAGGTCTTCCTGGATTTTCAGATGTTTTTGGACGATGTGAAGATTTCTTTGGGTTAGCAATTCCCTCTGAATTGCTTTTGTCATGCTTGAATTATTGCATGAATATCCAATGCTTTCAAGGAATTTATTGGTCGGTCTAGAAGGTCAGAGACAGTGTATTCAAAGAAGTTGGAGGAGATGTTTTGGAATCCAAGGTAAAAAAAACTTCTAGGAAGAACATTGATGGATAGTATTGACCTTTGTCCTGGTACATGACCACATAGCGACCAACTCTTCCATTGTGTTCATCCTCATCTAGTGGTTGACAGCTATGAATCCATGGAGGATTTTTCTGGTTTTCCATTTTTCCATGGGATTTATGAAGGATTCGCGAGAGGGTGGATTTTTTTCTTCATGACTGGAGCCAACATCTTCTT
Source organism: Breviolum minutum Mf 1.05b.01 (assembly GCA_000507305.1). Taxonomy (NCBI): domain Eukaryota; class Dinophyceae; order Suessiales; family Symbiodiniaceae; genus Breviolum; species Breviolum minutum. The sequence goes on from DF240851.1 coordinate 16,530, forward strand.
CCCATTTGCAGGTGATCCAAGGACGTCTGGCTGATGTCTTGAAAGCCACAGGTGGGACGGCCTGATGACGGATGGATCTCTACATCCCAAAGTAGATATGAACGTTACACCAACAAAAGAGATCCAAAAAACAGAAAATCCGAAATGAAATTCTGGTGAATTTTGATTACAATCTACTTGGCAACAAAAATTGCAAAGTGCGTGAGGATTTTTTTTTTGGGTGAATCGTTTTATCTAGGCGTGCCAAAGTATGTACACTCTCAGGACAAAACAGAAGCCAGCGAGCATTTTATGTAGAGACACATGGGGTTTTTGTCCCGCAAAAAGAAAGGAAACGGACATTCGGGTTTTGGTGGCCACAATCTGAAAATCGCGCCTTGGACAAATCATGTTCAGGTTGTATATGGGGAAACTCAACGTCCATACTTTGTGTGGTATCATTTCAACTTCATGTTGTGAAAGAAATGCCAAGGCTTCGAGATACCAAGAAAAAAGACATGCCGTAACTTAACTTGGTATTTGACACATCATCACATGGTTTTGAAATATTTCATGCTTATGACTTTAGCATCCCAAATTGATGAATCCACTGTTTTTCTTTAGTGCCTAGCAGTTCTCAATGTGGTGCTTTTAAACTAATGTTTTAGTTTTTGACCCCTCCCAATCCTGTTTCTTTTTTTAACAAAAGTTGTGTTTGAGTTGAGATCACCAGACTCCTTGACCTATAGAAGATCAACTAGGTTTATATCATTTATACCGTATATAGAATCCCAACTTTCTTCTAATTTACGGCAGGTCAATCCAATGGAGGACCTGTACGGGTGAATGTGCATGTGGATCTTGGGGGCGGTGCACCTGCACCTTTACCAATGTTGTTGGGCAACATGGGCCTACCGGCTCTAGGCTATGATGGTGCCTTGGAGAAAGCTGCGTTTTGAACGAAAAAGTGGTTTTTGAGTTTTTTTGTTTGTTTAAAGCGGAAGCGTTTGTAGGTGGTGTATTTTTTTGGTGATTGTTGTGCTCAACGCAAAGTGGGGGGAGATGTACTAACCCTGTTCTTGGTTGCTATGAACTTGTATGATAACAGTGCCCACCGGTGGTCGGAGGAGAGCTTGAAGTATCTTTGTGAAACTATATTGACTCCAATAGGGATTGCTGAAGCGCGGTTGATTCTGAAGCGGCTGAATGGTTGAACTTTGAGTTTTGTTTTGGGATGGGAATTTGGAATTAGTTTGGAATTCCTGTAATATACATAACGCTGAATTCTGCGATGAAAAGAAAGCCCAACTCTAAATACTACTTTAAATGTGAAGAGGCATCACATGGTTATTCCATCTGACAAAATGGAGATTGGCTTGGGGAAAGTTCCCGTTACCTGTCATGATAGCATTGAAGGTCATTTGACAAATATGTTGATTATTTCCATGAACAGTTCATTGGAAATTTCGATCCCTTTCCCAATATTCTGTTGGTCATTTGGAATCATCCAGATAGAACAAATATAGTATAAATTTACATATTTTGCTTGTTGGTTCGTTTCTCTGTTTCTTTGTTTATATCAATTCCACATTTCTTGACCACTTGGGCCACTTGTTGATTTTTCAGGTCGACCTCGTTGGGATTTACCCAACTCAGTGGGACATGAGCGAGTGGTGGATGTTTCTGAAGTACGATTCTGCCAGAGGTCTATGAAACGACGTTTTCAGGTAGAGTGCCGTGGGACGGCAGGGGTTGGGGTTCAAGGGCAGGCACTGAAACCAAGAGGTTGCCTTTAAAAATCAATGGTTAGGGAAGTTGGGATGGGCCGACTTAAAGATACAAATCCCCCAAAGGGGATGAAAAAGCCCTCAAAAATTCACGTTCAATCGACTTTCCAAAACATCATGCTTTTTTTCCAAGTCCATCTTAAATTTTGCAGGGCCTGACTTATTGATGGTCTCCATGGACCAACATGTGAGTCACTGAGATGTCTCTTCGTTGCCCGTCAGGGGTTTCGTTTGCCAAAAAATTGGTCGATCACTCCACCATTTTGGGATTTTTATAGGGATACGAATACAGTTAAGTTTGGGTGCAAAGAACCGCATCAAATTACAACCTGATGATTTTTAGTATATTATATTTGTTAGACGTTTTTTTCCGCCAGGACGGCCGCTCATTGGAGGAGCCGTTGGGATTGTTTGGGGAGATGTATCTTCCAGTGTTTCTTTCAACCAACATGGCCAAAAACTGGCTTTGCTGCTTCGAATATTACAAAAAATGCCTCGACTTTTCTCTAGTTTACACCCCCCAGAATTGTTTCACATCTAAGGGAAAAATGCTGATAAATTTGGAAAAGGCAACTTTTTTTATCAACAACAATTACATTTTTTGTTTTTGGGGTTTATCTGTTTGAAATTTCTTTGTTTTATATATCATCATAATTATGGACCACCGAACGTATCGGGAATCGATCTGAGATCGACCCACAGGAATTGATTCGAGGCCTTATTTCTGGGCGTATTGATCCTTTGACTGCCGAGTGACTTGGATGACGCCAAGCGTGACGACATGGAACAGCTAGGTTTTTTCATGTTTTTTTTTCATATTTATTGTTTGATAAACGAAGGTGCGATAGATGAGGATGTTTGAGAGAAATTCATTTTTGGATGTTCATCCTTATCCTTAGGAGATATAGTCCCATTCGATTTGACATCTTTTTCAACTGGTGGTTCAATTATGTTCCAAGGGAATTGTTGAAGGCCCTCACCTTAGCAAGCAGCAAGAGCCACAGTGCGACTGAGGTTCCTGAAATTAACGTGCGTGGAAAAGGAGGATGAGTACAAAAGGTATGCCTTATTCTCCAAGGAGCTTCCAGGGCCCTGAAGTCTTAAGAAGACACAGCCGCTTCGTCCTTCAAGTTTTGAGTGAAGGACTTCCAAAGAACTTATATGCCAGCAATATGTCTTTGTCCACAGCTGATACACCATTTGGTTCCAAGGCGAATTGCAAACAAATGAAGGTGTAGGAGAAGGCGTTCGCATCATTGACCGTATAAGTGTTGCCGAGTGTCAGTGAAGCCAGGACAATCGACGCCTCTATTGTCTGAAAGAGTATCAGAAGCGGTGTAGTTCGCCCCTGAGAGCATCTCTTTCTGTTCTTTCTGTTACTGCTTGTTGTTTCGAGATTTCATATGGCAGATGCCATACCCTTCTCAAGTCGACATTTTTCACCAAACAAGAATGGGAGGAGCACGGTTCCAGCATTCGCCGCAAAAGCCGAGGTTTCAAGCCAGTTCCTATGCGAGTCAAAGTCCTTCCATGGAGAGATGTGATGGAAGCTTGCATGTTCCGCAGGACGGATCTTCGGCGACCTCAGGGGATCGAAGAGTTGATGGAGAAACTCAGCAGTGACCACTAGGATTTTTTTTTGCATTTTTAGTAGGGGATCCTGGATCCCTCAATATCTTTAGATACATATATACATAATACGATATAATACGTATATGATATATACCGCCACTTGCCACTACTGCAGGGACGAGGAGCATCCCAATAGTTTTATACATATAATCATATATATGTATCACATTATATGAGATTATATGACATTTTCATAATCAGAGTAGAGATGGGGGGTTTCCTTAAATGGTGGGTTTTCCCCATTTCACACCCCAAGTGCTGGAGCCATTTTTAGTAGGAAAACCCATGGGTTGTTCGTTGGGGGGTGAAACCCCAGTCGTGTTGGGGGACTGGGCAGGAACTATGACACCGAGACAGATGGACACGAGATTATTCTGCGTTAGAAAAGTCCGCCCGCGGCCTTCGCCTCGATTTGTTGTTTTTTGATGGATGTTCAACGGTGAAACGGTGAAATTCAAGATCTTCCAAACTGTCAAAGTGATCGTTACTTTGCTGTCCAAAAAAAACATCCAAAGGATCTGATGAATTGGTGCTTAAGGATCCTAAAGGTTGGTGGTTGGCACATACTTAATGGATCCATTTTTTGATGTTTGAGTAGATTCAAACTTGATGAACTTGGCTGCCAATGGTGAATGATTTTTCACGAAAAAAGGAATCGGATCCTTGGATCATAAAATGATGTTGCTTTACTTCACGATTCAAAGCATCAAACAGTTTTCAAACAAGTTCTCGATTTTTTTGCCAAAGACTTCATGCAACTCTATGTGATCTTCTTCAGATACCTGACTCATTTTTTGTTCCTTCAATGAAGTAATTTTCACAATTCATGCCACATACCCCCAGGAAATTTAACATAATAAATACTACACATGGTGGTTTGGAAAAGGTAACTCCTTTAAAAATCTGGCGATTGTGGACATCCATGTTGAATTTTACATCTGGAAACAAGAATTCCCGCCTTACCCACCCCCCTAAAAGAAGCAAGCTGAAAACCACCATCCCTTAAGCCCGCTGAAACCTCATCATTTGCCAGAAGATCCAACATCTCCACAGCCAAACACCAAACGCCCGATGGCATTTTAGCTCATTTTAGCCCACAAAAAGAAGCTGCCAAGCTTGAAGGGCCCCCGAAAAACGATGTGGAAACCCGCGCCGCTTCAAACGATTCCTATGCAACCCGTGCAGTTCCAGTAGTGCTGGCCAGAATTTGATCTGTTGTTGTTTTTTTTCCTTCCATGGCGTTTTTGTATGTTTTTGTTCGAGTTGTTTTTTGTTGTTTTTTGATTTTCGGGGTCTTGTTGTTGGATGGGTGGGGGTGATCGGTGCCAGAATTTGGGATTGTCAAAGCAAAAGTGTGTCAAGTTTTCATATCTCATCAACTGTTGGCTGAAATCCTGGAGCACTTGGGAATGCAAAGAAATACAAAAAGACTTTAAATCATGGTACAACCTATCAAGATTTTTTAAAGATTTGTACTATATATAAACCTATCATCTATCCATGGGTGCATCATGATAATTTCCCCCTTTCCACGCCAGGCGAGATGTTACAGGCTATCGAGGCGACATCCATCAGGAATCACGGTGATAGGTGACAACTGCATTAGGCAACGGTTATAAGGATCCTGGATGTAACAAACCAGCGACATGGAATGTGACAGTTTGAAGACAGCTCAAATGAGATCAACAAAAAGAGGATTTTTACAAGAAAGGTGTGTACCATCCTTATGTCTATGCATGTTTTTTTAAGAGTAAGTTCACCTAAACAGCAATGGCTAGAAAACGTTTCTCCTTCCGTGGCATCCTTTCAGTTGCTTCCTGATCTTTTCTATCCGTACAAGCATCATTGTAGTTATGTGGTTTGATGAGATTCTGTTCCAACTGTGTAGTGGATTCCAGGATTCTACGAAGAAGTAGCAGTGAAACATCCCGGAATTCCATTTTCCGACGTATTGAACTCTCAAATATCTCTCAGTGATGTACATCATTCAGCCAGTTTTTTCTGCCAAGGAGGTTTTTTTGACATTCTTGGCATCGCTGAAAAACTCTCTGCGGAGACTTCACCAAAAGTTTTTTTGAAGAGCTCCACATGAAACGAACGTCTGGATTTTGTTGCTTTGTCTTTGAATCAACAAAATTGAGTTACACTACTGTTGATGGCTGAAATCCTGCACCACCTGGGATGTATGAAACCCTAGAATTAGTGGGATATTTACCATATCAACTGGTAAACGCCGGATTTCTGAACCATCAACAGTAGTAACACCTGAAGATACTGACAGTCAAACCATGAAGAAATCCCAGCTAATTGGCCAGGCTATCCCTCTCAATCCTTTCGTGTTGAGGCCGGGATGTGGACCACTGGAGGGTTCCACTGAAGTTGGTGGAGGGATGCGAAACAGTAGAAATAACACATATTGAGGGGCTTATCCAAAATACTGGTACCCCAGATTGGACAAAAATCGATGTGACACATCTACCACTTAAAGAATCATTCTTTAGGGGGGGGGGGGGGGTATGTATCCAAACCATGGGACCTCACTTGGGGTAGCACTATTTTGGACAACCCCCATTATATCCAATCCAAAATTTCGACGGCTCGATCCTAGCAACCAAGCTTCTCCATGGAGAACACATTCCAAGTTAGCTGTGTTTTTGGTGGTGCTAAGGGGGCCGTGGTTAGATCAACCCTGGTTGACACCTTGGAAATGGATGTGAGCCATGTAACGTGTAACAGTGGTAACATAGTGATGTGATGTAAAATCTGGTGAACATTTCCTGTGACACATGAACCCCCCCAAAAAGGACTTTGATTTGAACATTTGCAATTTCCCCACGCTTAGACCACGGAAAAGTGGAGGGGCCATGTGGATTCATGTGAGCAACGAAGAAAGGGTTCTTCGATTTTTTACAGGGAGTATACTAGCCAGCTAGTTAGGGATTATGACCCTTTATCCGGATCCCTATTCAACATCTATGAACCAACCTGTGTCATGAGATGGGACATATGATAATCTACATGTATATTTATGTTGTATAAAGACATATCTGTATATGTCGCTGGAATTGGTATATAGATATACAGATCATAAACATAATCTGTATATATACATATCATATATATATGTAAAACAGTATGTACAATGTATAGTATCAGCATTTCTGTGGTCCCGCCACGTTGGTATTTCTTGACGGAAGGCGCCCGTGATGGCACTGAACGGACCCAGGCCTGAAGTTTTCTCCAAATCTGTTGCTTCCTTAGAGATACCATAGAGAACATGACATACCAAAGATCCGCAAGATCCTTGTCACATTGTATGGACTGCATGCCATCCATAAGATCATGATGTTGTGTACACACTTATTTGACTACCAGTGCGCAGCAAGGGTGTTCTTAAGGCATTGTAAGACTTCGAATTTTGGTGAAGAAGAACCACTTTTTCACATTTGTCATTCTGTTGGGATCATCGAGAATCGAGCAGAAACAACCAATTTGTCCATCAATATGTGGGTGTTTGCAAAAATAGGGGTACCCCAAAATGGATGGTTTATAAGGGAAAACCCTATTAGAATTGATGATTTGAGGGGAAAACCCACTATTTTCGGAAACACCCATATCACTTCCAGGCCTGTCGATGTTTGTTGCTTGGGTCCTTCTCACTGGCCCCCTGTGGCGTGCGGAGGATGGTTGCAAGCCCCGATGCCTTGAGCCAAACCTGTGCTGTCAGACAGGCGGCTGCACAAAAATCCAACATCCAAAGCGGTGAAGTTGGGAAAACACCGAGTTTCCGGCAGATTGGTTTCATGTCAAGAAATGAAATGTTGATTTTCTGTTAAGAATCAAATCATCCTTCGATTTTGAAGTAGAAGGGCCCTGGTCTTGAAAATGAGTTTTTGATCCTTGGGATTTTGGGATAGCCAGTAGCAGCGTCCTTTTGAACAGAGAGGTTTATGAAAAGAGCTCTGACTACTTGAATCTCCGGTGAAGAGTCCAGTCCAACTGAGATTAACAGTAATAGAAAAGTGATGATACTTCCCATTTTTCAGAAGTTTGATTTCGATTGCTATGATTCTTTACAGGAAGGGGTACCTCTTCTCTGCGTTTTTCCAGCGATTTTTTCTTACTGCAGGCGGTTCGGCCACCACCAGCAGTCAGCTTCGCTGCACGCCCAGGACACATTGGTTCGGTTCCGATCGCGGGCTGGGTCCCAATCCACGAGTCCACGTCATTTTTCCAACAATTGAAAGCAGGCTGCCATTTTTTACTATTGCAGCGAAACACTCTTTTTGCTGAAAGTTAAAAAAAAAACATATCACAAAACAACATAAATTGAACATCGGTTCACAACGAACGGCTGCTAGGGCACCCGGGCACAGGAGGATTTTGATGGGTCCTTTCCCAGGAGTTCAGTCGCCAATGGCACGGCCACCCCTGCCCAAGCAGCCACCGACATACCTGGCACCAACCGTGGGACTTCCCGCGGCGATGAGGGCTCCAATGGCCGCAGGGGCTCCAGGGGCTCCCATGCGCAACATGGCATTTTTTAAGCGATGCTGCGATGATTTTTTGTTACATTTTTGGTGCATTTATGGTGATTATGGTGATATGGAATTTAAGTAGAACATGTAATCCATACATTCATCATTTTTCATCTATCTTGTGCCCAAGTTCCAAACAAAAAAATCGCTCCCAAAAAACATGAAACTCTGAAGTACCAAGTCAACAAACATCACCTCGCACCCCTAAAAAGAACTTGCCACAACATTTTTTGTTTGGTGAATTTTTGAACTTCAAATGTGAAGGAACTTATTTGTTCCTTCAAAACGGCCTTAGGTACCTGTCCCATGGTGGCTTCACCATGTGGCTCTTCTCGTGTGGTGCTGCGTGCCACTTCTCCACATCGTGCCGCATCGCCAGTGACCACGGCGACGGCGGCCTCGGCCTCGGCCTCGGCCATGGCAGCCCTGTCGCCGGTGAGGGCACGGGTGCGGCTGCCGGAGCGAAGCCCGATGAAGGCTCGGGTGTTGGAGGCACGGCGAAAAAAAAAACCATGGGAATTAGCAAACATACTGTTTCCAAATGTTTCCATAGATTTGGAAAGATCCTTTTTTTGTTTAAATGTGCATTTTTGGAAGCATTTGGATGGACGGTTTTGTGTGATGTTAGGTGAAAGAGGTCAAGAAATATGTGCCAAAGAAGGTGGTAGTCAAGAGGGTCACGGAGGAGGTCGAAAATGAAGCTGGGCTTTCTTTGCGTTCTCGGTGGATAGAAAGGATTGCAGCCACGAATCACTGTAGCAGAATCCGTATCTAAGATAGCATCGTTGTATTTGGACCAAAACTCCCAAACTACCAAATATGTACCTGTATTATGATGTCCTTGGCATGCAGTGTAGTAAAACAACACCAATAAGTCACATGTGTCTATATTCTCTATTATCGATTCATTACTCAATCAAAATTGAGTCATTGAGTCACATCACGAAGGCTTGGATAATTTTTTCTCTTCTTTAGAAGTTTGCATTTACACTTTTGCCTTATATATCAGAGGGAGGAGGTGCCTTTCGCACGGGTTGGGGCCGTGTGTTGCGAAAAAGAGGGGTCCTTTCCATGCAGCTTTCGTTCACCCTCCCTTCCCTCAAGAAGAGTCCATCAGTCCGATTTGGTCGAATAAAACTAGCTCACAAGATCTAATTCGCTGTATTTTTCTTTTTCAAATAAGATGCTTCTCAAAAGGAGCATCTGAAACAATCTGATGGCAATCTCAAGCTATATGGCTAGCCATACTGCTTGATGGTTCAGAAATCACCATTTGAGGTTGGTAGTTTATCCCATGATTTACAGGGTTTACATATCCCATGTAGTATTTCTGAAGCATCCACGGTATTTCTCATGTTGAATGCAGCTTTTTCCTTAACAAAGGACACCAAGGAGGTCAAGGAGGACTTCCACGTGGACGAGGCCAAGACGGAGGTGGAGGAAACTCAGAGCTATTCAGAACGGGACGTGCAGGTGAAGGACGGGAGCCTCCATGTTTACATGTTTTTTTTTGAAAAATCTGTTGGGTTTTTGTGGGGGAACGTGATAGATGTTATATAGCTTGGGAGGTTTGGGTGATCCCCATTCACCTATCAATTGAAAGTGAAACTCAAGTGATAGGGTTCTCCTACAAAAACGTGACAATACGTTTTTGTTCTTGTTTTTTGTTGATCTTTTGTGACAGGTTCATAGCTGTTTGTGGGGTAGCCCTTAATCCCGAGTGAAGCTCAATTCCTTGGCTGTTTGATTTAACAAGCCATGGCCAGCTAACCAAACTAACCTTATGAGATGATGATACTGTTGATGGTTCAGAAATCCCAAAACAACCACCTGGGGATGTTTTTGAAACCCTTCGTAAGATAATGGGATTTCTACTACCAACCCTCAACTGGTGAGTTGAACCCGGATTTCTGAACCATGAATGTCCGCAGGAGCCAGAAGAGGAGGAAGCCTGCAATGAAGTTTGTGGTCTCTCCCAAGGTTCTACGCAAGCATCGGAGGTTGTAGCATCTTGGTGTTGTCAGATTTGACTGAAAGAAACGTGGAATGGCTGGAGGTATGATATCAAATATGACATAAAGCTATGACATGAAATAAAACGATATGGCATGATAGGAGAAATGATATGATATGACATGAATTGATATGAAGAGATAGTTCTTTTGTCACTGACAACAAGCTTAGGACATGTCGAAGCATATCTGCCGTGCCAGTCTTCATCTCATTTCCATGTGCTACTGTCCAGATTCGATTCTTGAGATGCTTGATGCTAGATGTATACTACATGCCCATAGTATAAAGCATAAATATGTATTTATAGTATTTATCTATGAATTCATGGATGATACATCTAATCTTTACATCCAACCCCCTATACTATCCATGCTATCCATGCAACATCCTGGATCTCTCACGTTTCAGGATGAGACCCGGCGCGTGCGGCCGCTCCCTCCACGTCCTACGGGCGCTGCTCCAGAACCAAGTGCTGCCAGGGTACAGCCGCTGCTCTGGGAGATGCAACCAGATAAGCACCTCGCCTCGGGGGATTTTTGGGCAACAAAAATCATCTAGAATCTAAAGTCATGTTGAACAACTTGAGGGTCAGAATCTCAGAATTTTTTGATTTGCAGGGTGAGTTACCTAACAGAACTAGATTGGTTTCATGTTACTTTGATGTTTTCACTCCCGAAGCTGCCGATGATTGCTGTGGAAACTGTTGTCTTTAAGTGCCGCGTCAGGTTTGAGAAACCTTGGTACCGGAGAATAGTAGGAGAGTATAACAATCGTCTGTTTGCAGGAATCTCTATCAACCGGCCAGTATACAAAGATTTCAATCAATTCGGACTCTTGGACACTCACATGGATTGATGAATGTTATGTACGTAAAAAATCCTCGTAAGAGATATCCTTCTTTTGGGTGGAAGAACATGATGGTATGTGGATTGCATGTGGAAGTTATTAGACAATAATAGACAATATAAATCTATATACTCTGTATCATCTTATACCAATAGTGGCTCCAAAATCATCAACCCGAGCGAAATCCGCTTTTCAAGGCATCCCAGTGAGGCCAGAATCTCAGAGATGGAACCCATAGGTGCTGTGATTGTAATCACTCAACTTTACCAAACAAACAGTTAAATGGCACCATTTTTTCCAACAGCGCTAGGCTTTTGAGTCCATAGTTGGTGATCTATCACCTTTGGAGCATTGAATTTGTAGCCAATTACTAGGGACCTTTTGTTACTTTAGATGCCAGAAGTAGAGAACACTTAGAAAAACAATCTTGAAAGGTTCTGATTTGATTTTTCACAAGTTTCACTAACAGAAAAAACTGGGAGTTTTTTTACGGGTAATTCACGTCCAAATCTCCAAGGCCGAAAGCGAAAGGGTCTTTTTAAGCAATTGCCTGACACACTTGGTCGAATCTCTGGAAGCATATGGCGGTTTACAACCGTTGCTCGGCCGCAAAAATGCGGGCCCCCAGGTTGTTTAACTCGATGTGTATGAGTTTTTTTCTGTTTTGAACAAGGTAAGAAAGAAGTGGCCATGAGTTTCGGGGGGTGGAAGATATGTATACATATATACACATACACATGCAATTAAGGATTGTTTTCGTTTGCCAATCTTTTTGGAAATCAGATGCATTCACTATTGAACACGTTTTGAATATTTGACTGAAAAGCGTATCTCAAGAAATTGGGCCAGCCAACATGTTTCGACATGGTAGATCCATACTATGAAGTGCAACAAATACACAATTCATACTACGAAATAAGATGTATGAAACAAGTCAAAGGATATTGGGCTGCAACTACACACACACACCATTGCTTGAACATCTTTTTGGATTTTTACATTCTTGCTCACTTCTGGTACTGTGTTTTGTTCGTCCATGATTGTAGCTCTTCCAACATTTGCAGCATACACTTTGTTTTTCACTGTGTTCCAACTTGACTCAGAATGGCTCACACTCCAGGTTCATGTCATCATATCTCCGAGTTTCAAAAACTGTCCCAGTGAATCAATCCCTCCAAAAAACACATCCAACCCATCCAACACTGGAAGCATCTTTGAACAAAGAAAAAGAAACCAACCAACCAACCAACAAACCAAGTAAGCAAGCAAGCAAACAAACAAACGAATAAAACAAACAAACCATGTTCAACTGAACTCAACACATGATCAACACCCAGGGTTTTGTTGTGTGGCAACTCCACGTACAAAAACCTTGAAGACACCCTACATGCGACCATGGAAATTCTTCGTGGAGAGATTTCCTCCGAGCTTTGCTGCGAGCTTCGCAGTTTGGGAGCAACAGAGGTGTTGGATGTTCAGGCAGGACTGAAAAATGCACATGCCGAGCCCCGTAGACTGGATGATTTATATAGCGTCCTGAAAACTAACATGGCACCTGAAAATCACCCTTCCTCACCTTCCCAGCCATCATTTTTTGGGGCTATGTTAATTTTCGGGAGTGTATAGATTAAAAGCAACTTCAAATTATATTTGTTTAAAGTTTGGTTTTTAGTTGGGGAAATAGAGAATCAGAAAACAAGTGACATAAATGGGACTAAAAAGATAGGCCATCCCCAAATGAAACAGCATGAGTGTTGATTCATCCTGGGTGAGCATTACCTAGGACCTAGGGTTGAGTGTTGTAGGGATTCCTTCGTGCCTAAACAAAACGTGATCATTCTAGTGGTTTCGTTGTAGGGGGGAGTCTGATCAAAACTTATTCTCGTCATTCATATGTTAGCTAATTTGGTAAGGTGGTGACGTTTCAAATACATTTCACACCACTCTTTCGTGGAGTTGATCCGATGTTCATCGGAGCGGTCATCCTCCCTGTCGATTCCCGTTACAATTTCATGGGAATATTGAATCTGTCCCCACAAAAACCGAAAGGTTTCTGATGGAGTTTTGTGTCCAAATTTGCAATCAAATCGAAAAGCAAACAAACAAACAAACAAACAAGCAAACAAACAAGCAAGCAAACAAACAAACAAGCAAGCAAGCAAACAAACAAGCAAGCAAGCAAACAGACAAACAAACAAACAATCAAGCAAGCAAACAAACAAACAAACAACCTTTCGTAGAATTTTCCCCAGGCAACCCTCATATCTTCACCAACAGCACCCTTCATTCAATCCGGTGATGGAGAAATCTCCGAACTGCGCCAGGTCTTATTGAAGCTTTGGAGTCATGTGCAACATTTAGTTCCCAGAACTTTCCAAGGCGTGGTGTTTTTTATTTGGGTGTTTCCAAAAATAGGGGTACCCCAAAATGGATGATTTATAATGGAAAACCCTATTAAAATGGATCATTTGGGGATACCACTATTTTGGAAACACCCATATTTGTTTTTTTGGGGGTGTGGCATATATGTTGTGCCTGGGGTGGGGGTGGAGTAGAGATGGAAGTTTCGCTGGAAAAGATGTTGGAAATGGTTTACCATGACTTTATTGGGTATTTTCAGATGATATTTATGAAATCAGAAAATGATTGAATATTGAATATTGAAATTATTTAGTTATTTTGATTTCAGAAAAAAGAATCAAAATAGTTCTGCCAGTGGGCTCTGTGATTAGCCATCAGATTCGTACGTAAAAAAGCAAGACAAAGGGATCCTTTTTTGTGGATGGATTATATGATTTTCCCCACACCCATGGCTAGAATCTGGAAGGTCTTTGCATTCCGAAGGAAGACATGTTAAAAGCAAAAACAGATCATTTTGGTCTTTGATTGGCAGGTTGGAGATTGGTTGGACCACACCCCAGCATGCGCTATTTGGAGTATGTTGCACCTACCAGTGATCATATGGATGATCATCCAGTTCATGCCGATACTCCATTGCTTGGTGCTGGAGCATGTTCCTACATCACAGTCTTAGTCTATTTGAATTCCGACTTTGAAGGTGGAGAGTTGTGTTTTCTCCCCGAAGGTGAGGCACTAAAAGCCCCACCAATGATCCTTCCGTATGAAGGCTTGGTGGTCATCTTCCCTCATCACTTCTTACACCAGGCGAAAGCTGTAAGGCAAGGTACCAAACAACTTCTCAAGATCTCGGTCTTGTACAATTCTGATGGCGTTTTCGCTACCTCTGACCGAGTTCCTGGATTTGAATTTAGGGGCGGCTTTAACGACTGTCATAATTTCAGGTTGGTGCGCCTGGTGTTTTTTCCTTCGTTCTGGTTTTTTAAAGCTTCCTCTTTAGACTTCCAAATGTTCATTAATTCGGGTTCTGGTTCAACCTGCCAGGAGAATGTGGAAGAACCAGTGCCCTTTGTTGCTGCCCCAGAAAACTTGGAAACAGCTGGTCGAAACGAAGGAAGTGACAAGGATGATTTGATTTCCTTGATTCAAACTGCCAAGAGATTAAGCACAGCGGATTCACTCGAGGCATTCCTTGACTTTGTCCTTCAACACGATGTGAACAACGAATCATGGGCATTTGAACTTTTTACAAATGCTTTCATGTTATTTGCCCATGCCCTGACCCTGCAAAACGAAAAGTTGAAGATGAAGGCCTATCAAGCTTTGGATTTGACCAAAGTCTTGCATGGTCACGAGCTTTGCGTTTTATTGGGTGAAACCTTGATGCGTGATTTTACCGAAGGTCCTTCAACCGCTTTGCGTCTGGCGGCTTTACATGCAACACTCACCTTGATCCAGACGGAGGAGTGTCAACGTGATGTGTTGCTGAAAGCTTTGAAAGATCCAGAGCCAACGATACGACTCCGTGCTTTGGAAGGTTTGGTGCTTCTCTTGGATGCTTCACGCGAAGGTGTAACAGAAGGAAAGGGCAATCGGCCCAAGGAGGTGTACGAAGCGTCATTGAAGAGGTTGATGAGTACAGCCTTAGGTGCAGAGCTTTCTTTGACGCTTCAAGCCTTGGTCTTGTTGGAGCCGGAACGATAAAGCCAAGCTGGTTTCTAGTGAGAATGTGTTGTGTGCCAATCAATTTCATGTGCGTGGCGAAAAAATGAAGGAAAGTTCTGAGGAAAATTTGGGTGGCCAGGATTCCTATGGTGGTCGGTTGATGGTCCAATTTTCTGCCTTCAAAGGCCTGTCTCTCGCACCCAAGGTATCTCATGAAGCGAGACCAGCTGAGCCAGGCTTTGAGCAAGGTGGGGAGATTTTCCCAAATGTTTCAAAAACAGCAACGAAAAAAAACATTTTGAGGGTTTGAAAGAACACGGTAGTTTTATTTTATATATATATATATCCTGGATTTTCTCTACCCAAAAAAAGTCTTACAACTATCAATTCTGGGAAAGCCGACGTCCCAAGAATCCTGAAAAATGAGGCCAAAGGTGACAGTGAGAATGCCAATAATGCGACCATGCAAATGATCCGCTTCGCTCTTGAGGAGTGGGCAGCAAAGGCATTCGGGATGGAACTAGTTCATGAAATTCAGCAACTGAAATTTGCTTTTAAAGATTGGAAAAAAGGTCAACTCCCAAAAAGTAAACTGGGAGCTTTAACAAAAAGTTGACACTTGACAGTTCATCTTTTCAAATTGCCGAAGATTTGGGAAACCACCTTGGGAAACCACCGGTTTTTTAGTCTGAATGGCACTGGGATGACAGAAAAGGTATGTAGTGCAAACACACACGATACCTTTTGGTACACAAAGATCGTAACAGAAATTCCTCTAGTATCATAAGACACGTATGCATTTGTGCAAATAAGCAACTGTTCATGCAAGTTTGCTTATAACATGTAACAACTTCCATCTGTCAAGATTCAAACAAACATCCATGGCAGGCCCACACATGGTTCGGGCAAATTCGCAGGAGATTGTACAGGAGCGCTTGCGCAATGGTGGTCACAACCTCTTTGTGCAAGAGGGATGGATGATGTCCATGGGAAACAAGAAGGTGGTAAAGCTTTTCTGCAGGCCGTTGGAATGTGGGGGTTGGTTTTTGGTGTTCCAAGAGCTGGAGAACGCAGTGCATGAATCTTAAGCAAGTGACTGCCATAATTTGCCCATTATGCTTTGTCGAAAGAGACATGTTTTTCGTGTTGAGATTATATTATGCACAGAATTTGCATACAGATTCTCATTGTCCAATCGTTGAAAGACATGTATGTATTTTTTTGACACACCACTTTTACCGTTCCATCATCCAAGCGTTTCTGTCAGCATTCTGGGATGTGTGATGATGGTGATGACCTTCCTTTTTATGACTCAGGTGTGAAGGAGCAGAAGGAAAAGTCTCAGTTTGTTGGGACTGGGATGTGAAATTGGAAGGCAATGCCGTGAGTCGTTGTGTTTTTTTTTTTGGACCTAATTGCCCAGTAGTTAGAGGCCAGTTGGTAGTTGGTGATTGATTTTGTTTTTGGAGGTGTCTTGCTATTACTCTTGTTGGGAACTGCCTGAAATAGCTAAGAACACAAACCTGGGCACCGTTTACAAGAAGGATGCATTCCTGATTTCCATGAAAATTGTGCGCTTTTCGCTTCAAGTCCCGCGACTTTCTCGTATGGCCAATCGATTGGATGAGGCAAATAGAAGTGAGCTGCGTGAAAGCCGAATTTCAACCATAGCAATGGTGGTGAGGTAGCCTGGTGAAGACACCAAGACATCTTAACTTTAGATAAAAGATCGAGCACATAACCGACATAACCAGTGTCTTGAGATTGGTTACAAAGGAAAAGGAACATGCTTTCATCGTCCTGCACGGGCATCGCCCGTTGATCTTTGCTGAAAATGTTTAGCGTTGTGAAATTGTAAACAAATGTACTGCAGGGTCAAAATACATGGCCAACCATCAGCAGAAAAGGTTATATAAATAGTACAAGGCTTGTATGAAGCAATATATTGGAGCTGTGCCATCTACTTTTACCCTGGAGCAATTATGTACAGTGTTCCTAATTCAGACCGCGACTCGTTTGCAAATAAAAACGACCACCCCGGAGGGATTTGACAACTGAAAACTGTGAGTGGTGAAGCTTTTTGAAATTTGCATTTTTTTTCCACTGTTTATGTCATGTTTTCCCAAAAAAATGGGACAGTTGATGTGTTGTTTCTGCCAGAAACACACACTCTGCCTTTTTCAAAACAGGTCAGATAAGCTGATTGTTTTGAAATTACAAGTTCTTCCAAAAAAGACTGGAAGGCCCCCAAAAAGCTATAGCAGCAAACAGGTAATGAATCTGGGTCAATTTATATGAACAGAATATGAAGATAGCGCCATCCCTAAGATGCCCAATCCTCAACTGCCTTGAAAAAACTAAGGAGAGCATCAAAACACAAACTTTTTCCGACTTCGAATGGAAACTTTTTCCGTTTTTGTAGGAAAATTGTCCAGCCTTGGAAAAAGGTCATTTAGGTCGACATCTAGTTTGGGGTGAGAATGCGTTCCATGATGCCATCGTCCTCATGAAATCTGATCAACATCATCATGACATTTCAGACATTGCCTCAGCGAAACACTAGCGAAACATGGTGACTTGACATTGACTCACCGGTCGTGGTACAAAATTCGGCCCAGCGGTGCCGGTGCTGTTGCGCTCGGGGGAAACCTTTGAAGCGACATGTTGCAGGCCAAAACTTTGCAGCTTGGAGCAGTTTGGGATGGGGAGTGTGTCCATTTATATGAATTTATGGATGTAGTACTGATGAAACATAGAGAGACATGTTGATGTACATCATATTTTGATTTATGTTCTATTTTTTCTTCAATGAGATCAGATGCTTGGCAATTTTTTCAGAAGCAGGCTAAGCATAAGAGAGTCAGATTATATATATATATATCAAATGTAGTTTGTTTTGTTCACATCACTCGGCCTCCGGAAGCAAATGGCTTTTCGGCGTTGCGAAGTCAGCTTGTTGAATTGGTGAATTGTTAACACCAGATACTTTAACTTAAAATCATCTTTAAATCAACTATACGTCCCAGTGTTGTTATTGTTGTTGTTGAAACACCCTTGTGATCCGTTGTGCTTGTGCACCACACGGAAACCTTCAGGGTTGAGGCTTCTGAAATTGCATCGCTTGCCTTCTGAGAGTGTGCGTGACGCTATGGTATGGCCCAGAATTGCCGCTTAGCCCCAATGGGAATACGAAACTCAACGGTGCTTATCTACATGACAGTCGTTTCACAGCAAAGTTGTAGAGAAGTTCCAAACACTTCGATGGTATCCATGCTGGAAAGCAATGCAGAGACTCATATCGGATTCCTGCAGAACAAGCGTTGTTTCCCATCGCTACTGATTGTCAAAATCCTGCTGTTGATGTTTTCAGTGCTTGATCTACCCAAAATTTATCCAAACCTAACAGGTGGCCACGATTTCTTCAAGATTTTTTAGCTGTTTTGCAGATTCACACCTCAGTGAAATCAGCGCAAAATGATGTGGCTGGTTTTCATTGGTATATTCCATCCATTTTTCAAGCTTTAAAAACACATGAATTTTTGAAGCAAAAATTGCTCCGGAAAAACTCGGTGTCTTCGTCGGCATCATGGCTTCGCTGGATGATGTGGATGCAGAGCTTTTAGAAACGGAGGAAGCCATCCAACGCATTGAGGAGGGGACACAACCGGCGTTCCCCCAAAAGAAATCCCCAACAACGGGGGGTTTTTGTTGGTCCGTTTTTTTTGGGGGGGAAACAAAAAATCTAAAAAAAACATGTTTTTTTTTGGGGGGGGTTTTGGAGTTTATATAGATTCCATTTTTTTTTGGAGTTTTGAATCTAATGCATCTGTTGAATCTAGCGAATTTTGGTAAATTTACGCGAACTTGACCTCACGAGTATGGTTTAAAACTCCGTGATGGTGACCTTTGTTTTGGGGTTGGACAGTTTCATCTCAAAGCAAGTTGGATCATGACTTGAATCACCTGGGAATTGAACAATGTGAAATCCCAAAAAGGTTGGACCGTTTGAGGGAAATTTCCCAATGCAGCAATCCTACGAAATAGATGTCAATTTTCAACAAAAAACATAGTAACTAACTACCAAACCTAGATCCTAATCATTTCCAACTCACACTAAAAAGCATCCATTTTCGGGATGCGGTGTGTTTTTCCACAACCTTTTCGATGTTGGCAACCTCCAACCCTTGGGGAACAGTTTGGGTCACTTTGAATCACCTGGTAAATAGACATCTAAGTGGCGGTTGCAAAGATTTTTTATTTTCAACCCCAATCCTTGCGAAGATTTTTAAGTTGACAATATTTTTCAAATGGTTGAAGCCAGCGCCGAAGAAAACTAGGGATGAAACGTGGTGAAGAATGTCAAATTAGAAAACAGTCAAACCACCCACCAAAGGGTATGCTTCAAAAACTATTTCACCCTTCAAATGCATGATTTCAATATATCAATTCTAAAAGTTCGGCCCAAAAATATTTCTTCCGTTTTAAAGTCCACATCCCTGGCAATTCTTTGTTACCTTTCTTAGATGGTTAAGTGACCCTTTAAAAGGTTAAGTCGGTTAAGTGACTTCAAACTAAGGGATCAAAAGGTCACGGCGCCTTCGTCATCACCTGGTCCTCATGGTCCTCAGGAGCAACTTCGAGGTCTTCAACCTCCACCTGCAGAGTCTTCCACGTCAAAGTCAGGTGGAAAAAACCTAACCAACGTGGGAAACACGTGGGAAAAAAACCGTCAAACATTTTCTGGAAGTTGAAGGGAAATGATTTCTGGAATTTTGATTTTTGTGTTTTCTTAAACGTTTTGTTTTAGATTTTGGATGGAAGATTATTGTGAAAAACTTCAAAATTCTTTTATTTGGAAGCATCTTTTTTGTTTTCTTAAAAGTTCACGACTGTTCAGGGAGGTGAGCCTGATTTTTTTGGGGGAAGAGAACTGTGCAAATGGTATGGGCACCAATTTTGGTGGTAGTAGTTTTCTAAATGAAGAACTTCCAGAATTTGACTTTCAGCAAGTGAACAATTTCGATACATTGAACCACTGCAAACCTATTATCCCTTTCAGCTGAGTCTACTTCTGTATCAAAGCAAGCATTTCCAGGCCGACGTGGTGCTAACCGTGTCGGGGATGTCAGTGCAATTTCTGGATGGGTTGTCTTCGGATTCTACGGTGATTCTCGTAATATATTGTATCTCCCAGTTGATCCACTGCCCGGTTGAAACATCGAGAAACATGCTTGTGGTTGAAGGTTGGCATCATATGATTACTAGCAGCGAAGGTTCCTGGACGATGGTGCCGTGCTGGTTATGTGCCACAGTGGAGGCACGACTTGGTGAAAAAGTCTACTCACAGATTTTTCGTTGACGGAAAGAATTCCCTTGCTGTTCTTGAGCAATTTGGACCTTGGCACAGGATTTTGGTAGGGTTCATTGGATCCGGACTTGGAATTTAAGACGAAAACACCGTGTATGAGAAGATTCAGTTTATTCTGATTTCAGGAGCTTTGATCTCAACATGTCTCAAATAGATACGATTTTTGATTAAGGACGTTGCAACTGTCCATCTCTTTGCTGCATGGGTCGACAGATCAAGTTTAGGATTTTCAAAGATGAATCAATTTAGACACAAAGAAGACATGAGAACCCATTCCCCAACTCACAAGTGGCTTTAGGCTAATAGGTGCTGAATGCTCTTCAGCTGTAATTAAGTCCACAAAAACCCATCAATAAAAATCAAGAGTGACAACGGATGACACCTGACTTGTTGGCGTCATACAGCAACACTTCCCAATCCAAACAACTCATATGATCAAAAATATCAAAACATGCCTGCGGTGCTGTGGTGCCTGTGGGAATGAGAGATGATGACATGGAGTTTTTGCTTTTTGCTTGTGCTTTGGCGACTGGAAGCGGTTTCGCTAGTGAACATCTCAGTGGATGTTCCTGGGCGGAAAAAGTTGTTTTTTTAATGACATGCCTTGCTTAGTCAAACGTTGTCTCTAAACCAGGCACTGCTGTGGATAAAGCAATGCTTTTCAGGAAACTTTCCAATGGATTCCAGGATTTGAATCTTTTTTCCGAGCTGAAGTAAGTCTACAAATGATCCTTCAACCTTCCAAAATCATCCTTCATGATCTGATGCTCCCAAAAAGGTGTCTAACCAGGTGATCTATCATCAAATATCAACGCCGAAGGTGGAAGGACGGTCAGTTCCATTGACCTGGCAACCGGGAAACGAAGATATTTCAACGAAGGTCCATCGTTTTGTGGAAGTTCGGGACACCCAGAAACGCTTTCTAGGTCGACCAAACACGAGTTTTGTGAGCTCAACAAAAAAGGAAAGGTTTGATGGGTAAATTGCTGAAGATCTTGAAGATTTAGAGACACGAATCTTACATAAACACACACACACACATTCACAAATATTGCCTCAAAAATGCAGGGAATTCATCCCCTTTTACGGGTATTCAATCTCCCCCAACCCCCCCCCCCCAAAAAAAACAAACATGAACACTTCCTGTGACTTTCGGACCATTTTTCGGACTCAAAGGGACATGGCTTGGACTCTGCGGAGTTCTTTCCGATGCTCGGTCTGTAGTTTCCACACATTTGATTGAAAGCTCTTGGGGAATTTTCTTTGTTGATGAAAGGTCCAGTTTTTTTTGTTTTTTTTGTGGTAGCTTAAACATGATGGGTTTCGATTCAAGATGTATGCAGTTTTTTTTTTTCCAAGGAGGCATGACACCTGTTTTTCAGCAGATCCCCGATCGACAAACAGACCTCTGAGGATTGCGAATGAGATCAAAGTTTCTCGTGCCAAGATGGTGGTCAACTTGTCAACAGGTGCAACGATTCCCCTGGAGGTGTCCAACATGCCATTGAAGAAAGGACAAAAAACTCAGAAGGTGTGGCCGTGTGGCCAAAATGGGAGATAGATCTGGGATGGATGGATGTCATGTAAACCAAAATCCGGGGGTTACAAACGGAGGGGAAGGATGAAAAGACGAGGTCCCGATGTAAATAATGGGGGGAACCTTTTGAAAGAGATGTATAGATGATGACACACCCCGAAAACCCAGCTAATTGTCTGCTGTTCAAAATGGAGATCTTTTATGTCTTCATATTAATTCATATACATGTCTTGGCATTGATTCATATCCAAAGATGGAACCCTGACCCCCATCTTTTTGATTGATGTTGAAGCACTGCGTGGGCAGCCCAGGTATAGAAGGTGCCGACTTACATGGAAAAAAAGTCACAGGATCTCACAGGATGAAAGGCACTAGATGTATTGTGTACATGACTGTATATTACTTATACATATTTGATAGTACATATTTACATTACGTATCTACACGTGTTTTTACATGCACGTTTGAATGTTGTAAGTGCAACTACGCTCGGTTTGTTCTTTTCCTAAGTATACAAATTATGTACATAATATGTATAATATATATATATATATATTTACATATATATCATATATATAATATATACTCACAGACATACATATATACATCAACCGTTCGAGAAAAAACACACCAAACACTCACTTTGTCAGGTGGAAGCTCCAGAGAAAACGATTTTGGCCTTACACTTGGCACATGATTCCAGCATCACGGTAAGTCGGAATGGTCGAATTCAATGTATTTTGGAACTTGAGCCTCGGTCCTCCAGTAGTAGATCTTGAAAACTGGATGATTTCGTCGTTGGGTCGTTGTTGGGGGTTGTTGTTGTTTTTTTTTTGGAGGGGGTTTTGTGAAGAATCTATAGGGGGAGATATGGGAAGGCTACTAAGGTGTTTCAAAACCGTGGGTTTTTAACTGGTAGTCAATTTCTTGAGATTTGAAAGGAAAGTGTTTACGACAAAATTCCAATCTTTCGGGGAGATGATCTAACTTTACTTGCATCCCTTAACGGGTGGGTGCCTAAGGAGGTGCTTCGCCAAGATTCAGGTTCGTTGTGACTCGTTTGACCTCAATTTCCTACCTGAAAAAAACCTCCCAAAGATTCACCAAATGCGATTGGAAGATATGATACTGGGATGTAAGGCTCCAATTTGGTTTGGGGGAGTGGACCCAAAGTTCATGTTTTTTGTTTGGATGTTTATTTATTCTTCGGACTCTTTGCAAATGAGTTAAAAGGGTTTACACCAATTGCAGTGGGCTTTAGGCTTAGACCCTTCAGACCCGTCAGACCCTTACGTTGAGCCTGGTGCAGGAACGGCTCTTTGAGAAGAGATACTTCGCGCCGCCATTGAAAGACTGGAGGGAATTTAAATCCAACTGGAATACAGCCCTCCAGACTGTACGAAAGAGGCAGGTTCGGGGGAACACTTTCGACTTGAAAGGGCGAGGTTGAATGATTCGAACTGTGCAATTCCGGCATTCAAAGATCGCAAGTGTTTTGAAATCTAGGGTAAGCATTAATACATTAATGTGCGTGTATATATAATTCTATATATATATATATACATATAGATACATACAAATTGCATGCATAGATATGAGCAATTTTTTTTGGTGGTGGGCAAACCATAACCGAGTCGCTATTGGATTCAATTTGCCACTTTTTTTGCTTGGTGAGTTCCTGGTTGCCAGGTGCATTTGTGAGGATGGATGGAAACCTTCCCACTTCACTGATGCTGTGCTGGTCTTCCCTGGCTACCAGGAGGAACAATTCCTCCTGATTTTCCTAGCCGAAAGGGTCTTTAGCATCGCGGTCAAACAAGAGTTTGAAAGGGGGGAGAAGTTTTTTTGGTCGGATCTGCTGTTGCGGTATTTTTCCGGAAGATTTTGGCTCATACGTTTCAGCTAGGTCGTGAAAAAACGTCTGTTTGTTTGTTAAGCTAAAACGGGAATGGTTTTATTGGTGGGTCGATTGAGTCGCAATACTTTGCTACCAAAGCCACTTCATAATTTGACTGATTGGATAGAGGAGCAACGAGATTTTCTAGATTTCCTTTCCCATCTTTCAAAGCTGAAGGTCCTAATATATATATATATATATATACATGATTTGAGAAACTTCCTTGATAGAATTCAGTTGTTTTCTACGTGGTTGTGACTTCAGACTTCCCAAACTTCTGAGGTATTGACAAGTGGCATTACTGCGATCATCATCAGGCACATGCTTTGGCGGCATTTCATTCATCTCCTTTCCGCTCGGCTCTTGTCCTGTCCTACGATTCCACCGGTATCTTTCAGCTTTGCTTGAGAGAATGCTTTTTTTGCGTGTTTTCAGAAGTGTATAGATGGTGTGTTACGGTTAGTTGGTGGTAGTTATAGTTGTTGGTTTTTAGGTTGGTGTAATATTCCGAGGTAAGACACCAACATGAACCACCAAGTTTTATATATGTTTCTTCAAAATGTTCACAACAGTACTGTTGATCTGAACTGCAGTCCGAGTTGGTGTAGTTTCTGCAGGCAATGACGGTTCATTCAATGTCTACTTGGGAAGCTTTGACCGCGTCACGAGAATCGCACAACTGGATTACAGCATGGGAAAAGGCTATGAATTTTTAGCCTCGCTTCTACCAGAAGTGACAGGCAGGTGGAAAATTTTCAGTCAAGGGGATGGGACTGGTTGGAGACTGCTTGATACCATCCGAAGTTCCTTCAATGACGTTGTGGTGTCAAAGACTCAGGAATTGTTGGAAGACTTTTGTTCTCTGGATTTCTTCTTTTTTTTGAGGGATCTGATCTATGAACATAGACATAGATCTTTGGTTTATCTGGAATACCATCTTCACATTCAACAATGTCATCTTGGACAAGGTGGAAGTCCCGGATACTTGTTGAGCCAAGTATAGCCACATAATATGAAACTGACCAAACTATCATTTTGTGTTTACAAAAACAAATCACCAACATGTGTGTTTCAATACACCCTGGAACATTTACATGGAATCTTCAAATCACCCATTCAGAAAGGAATATGATCTTCCAAACCTCCATGTTAATCTTCCGGCGTGTCGCAACGACCGTCTGAGGTGCACCTTTAGAAGCCTTCTGGGATTGTAGTCAGAGTGAGAAGATGGAGAACAACAGCCCCTTGGCGAGGAGCAAAAAACCTGCAACACATTTGATGATGTTTGATGGAGATATTTGATGTGTGTTTTTCCCTTGTTTACGGTTCGGTTTTTCACTGACCCCCAGGTAACACATTTTGGTGGTTTTGGTTTGGTTTCTTGATCCACCTAAACACTACGTTTTTGGTTGGATGAAACATCCCCAACAGAAGGGACATGTAAGAAGGGCCACTCACAAACAATGGGAAACATATTCTGTTCATTTTTTATCGTCAATGTCAAGGGAAGCTGAGTCGAGATTTGAAAGTCATGACATTAGTTGTCAGAGCTCACGGGAGTCAAGGGAAGCAATGGTGCAAAAAGTCCCCTGTTGTGAGAGTTCACGAGCTCAGGGAATTTGTGCGACACCGGCATGCTAGATAACCTTTATTTGCAGCTTATAGAATTTATTAAACCAACATGCGCGCTGAAGCTTGCTCACCTCCGGGTACTACTTCTATTTCTATCTGAAGGGCTCCCGATCAAGCTCAACCTCAGACTGTTACAAAGTGGATGGCTATATAGTAATTATATACATATTTACATATATATTATATATATGTGGCTATGATACCATGTAGACTTACCAGCTGTGTGCCAAAAGGCTGTAACAAATAACATGTGGAAAAAAGACCTCACTTCCCGTAGTTTACGACTGGCAGGTGAATTGGTTGGACCACATACGCCCTACTTCCTGACAGACTATAAATCTCTATCATGGGCAGGGAAGCCTCTCGGTCTGGCAGATTTTCACAATGCCAGGAGCCACCATGATCCCATTTTTTGATGTTTACCTTCTGTGTTTTGACATGGACTTGTTCAAGTAGTTTTGTTTTTTGGTTCTGTCTTTTGTGATAATTGTCCATTTTCCACCATTCCATTGCTCATGATTGAACCATTAAAAAGATCCGCCATCTTTTCTTTCAATGACATCAACTCCATGTGTTCAACCTGCTGAGGTTGATGGGTTATGCTGCTACAGGGAAAGCTGTGGAAGATCTTCGACCCTTGGTGCGGTTTTTCTTTGAAGCTACAGGGAGCCCTGGAGATAACAATTTCCCTGCGCCGCTGCTGCGTGCAGCCTGCGCATCTGTGGAAAGGCAACGGGATTTGGCTGCCACCATCCAGCTTGAGTTTGAAGATTTTCTGGAAGGACGTGTGCAAAAACTTCTGGAGCATGTGGGTCCTCTTCAGGTGCAAGTTGATGCAATTCTGTGTGATGTTGGTGATGTGAATGTGGAATAGAGCATGCGAAAACCTTGCAAAGTGGCAGGGAAATGGATATTAACAATGTAAGGAATGCAATTTGAACAAATCAAAATTGCTTCAAGCAGTCTTTCTCCATTCTGATGTGAAAACAAAACATTAAACATCTCCCGCAAAAAAACAAACAAAGCGGCCTAGGTGGAAGGTATCGTCTTGACTGGTGGCTGTGGTTTGAATGTTTTGGCGAATCAACGAATTCATGACCTCGCTTCGATGTGGACCTTGGATGTCCATGTACCACCAGCCCCAAACGACAGTGGATTGAGTCTGGGAGCTGTTTGGTCAGTGAGTGCACCCAAAGTACGACAGCCATTACAATATTTGGGTTTCCCTTTGTGGGATGAAGATAAATTAGCTCGCTTTGCTTGGACTCGAGGTGGGAGCCTTTTTGGGATTGTAGTTTTGTTTATTGAGGGGGAGAAGAAATTGAGAAAGCACCTTGTTGTTGTTGTTGTTGTTGTTGTTGTTGTTGTTGTTGTTGTTGTTGTTGTTGTTGTTGTTGTTGTTGTTGTTGAGGTAAGTTGATGATTGGTTGGAGGTAAAGTTGATTGGACTAAAGAGAATAGACACTGGTTTTTGAAGCCACTTTTCCAGTTTTTGTGTTGAGCATTTGTTACGAAACGGACTATTTGAATTTCTGCAGCTGGGCAAATTTCATTCCAACCTCGATTTCGGCACATACATTAATCATTACATAAATTGACACAACAAAAACGTTTGTTTTTTATTCCATTGCCTTCCACATGGGACAATATCACATCCTTTAGAAGTTTGAGAGTCGAAAACAGTTTCAAAACATTTCCTCCACCGAAAACGAACGGCTTGGAACACAAACATATCTAAAAATCAACCCTTTCAGCAGGAAAGTCATCTTCCAAACCCGGATTCTTAGGTTCCAGCCGATCACTTTCGGGGGTGTATTAGATATCAAATCAAAACTTCTCAAAGATTCATTCATTTGTTCACAAATCTTGCAGCTTGCCCTGCTAGGTGCTCAACATCTTCCAAGCTTAGGTGGTGTAGACTACTTGGCAGACCTTTTGGTTGGTGGTGATGCATGGATCAGGCCTTGAACCGAAGCCGATGGTTCCCAAACAACACACCCTTCATCCGAAAAAAAAGCCAGCAAAAGTGTTGAAACAGTTCTATGTCTATACTGTGTCTATTAGTTAATTTTCCAGAAAACATGTGTTCAAGGGAACCTGTTGAATCCCCAAATGGGATTCTCTCAAAATTTAGGAGGCCCCAAATGCTGTCCCAGGCAGCGCAATGGAAGCGCGGAGAAGCCCATCATTGCCGTGGTCCGAGGCGTGTCATTTATGGGCTTCCGACAACCAAAAACCCAAGAGATTTTCATGAGATTTTTGTTTGGCAAAGTTTCAGTTGGATGATTTATGGTGATTCCTGAAATCAAAACAAGGGGTGTGAAACACTCAATGGGTGTGTCTCAAAAATAAGCGACCACTCAACTTGCTCCTGAAAACACTGAATTTTTAGGGAGGGATTTTGCGTAAAATTTTGAGGTATTTGAGCATACCCTAAATCATCTTGAATTCACCATGTTATTAAGATATTTTTCAACTTCCAGCAGAGTAGATGAATAACAGGGAAGGGCTGCAAGTTTCAGGTTAGGTAAAGGTTCATACCTGCCAACTCACAACAAGGTATGAAACAATTTGGTGAAGACGTGACCTGACAAAACATGGGATTGGTAGGCTTGAATCACGAAAAACATGTTTCAACAGAAGTGCCACGACTCTTCCAAAGGATCTATTTTTCTATAGTTTTGGGATGCTGTTATTTTTTTGGTTTCTTTGCAGGTCGGCAGGAATTTGGACCGAGGGCTTTGGGACATCGTTCCTTACTAGCAGTGCCTGATAGCCATGAGATGCGCGAACGGATGAATCGCCTAAAGGTAAGACAGTGGTATCGTCCTGTGGCACCCATGATCGCTCAGGTGTGGATGAAATCGAATTTTCGCTTTTGAAGTTGCCTTTGATTGTTTGGAAGGAATAGAATGGAAAAATCATGAAAAAAACAGAAAGGAATCTCTACATTGGACATAGACTCTCAACTTTGCAATCCGTGATTTGAAGTGGTCAAACATTTGAAATTTGATACTTTTTTTTTGGGATATAGCATCTAATCTAGCCTGTGTACTTTAAATTGCACCTCTGATGTGACAAGTGACATGAGCACCATCAGTGTCGCCAACATAGAAAAGTCAGTGGGGAGCTTGACCAGTGTTGCGTGCCGTCTTGGCTGCAAGACTGTGAGCTAGCCTGGCGGCCTGGCGTGAAAAAGTTTCCGCCGGTCGAGCTGTCAGTCGAGGCATCTGTGCCACGGTTCCGTCTTGATCTACTTGGTTCTCGCATTGGGCTGTGCTGTCCGCAGTCTTCCCTGCTCCGACTTCAACACCCCATCCCTTCATCTGGCACCGTGCCTTTCCAACATGGAATTGAGCCAGCCTGACCTCGCAAGCCTCAATGTGCGACCAATCCTGGTACAGGTCAACGCTGTCACCGCTGTACCAGCAAAAGGTTGTAGTTTGGGGTGACTGTTCAGCCATTGAACTATTTGTTGCGCTTGCCAACTTGCAGTAAAGCCTTCAACTTCAGTGCCTGACTTGTTTGACGTCATTTTTCGGGAAAAGATGGGGAATTTAACCTTTGGCGCCTCCTTCCTATGAAAGCCTTGCAGACATGATGTGAGTGCAGATTTTGAACTTTGAGGTGATGCTGCTAATGGTTCCTTTTTGCCGTCTTCAATAGCTGCCTTGCTGGCAGCCCATGCAAATCGACCCTTGCAAGTTTTGCTCGAGTGGAACAATTCAGAGTCGATGAAGGACTGCAAGACCTGTCCCAAAACGATTCCCCTAATACAAGGCACAATCAAATAGGGTGCCTATTAACGTTTCCTCAAGATCGGAGACGATGAAACCAGTGTGCCTAGATGATTTCCTTGAGGCCAGGGAAAGTAGAAAACAATTGGAGATTGTATGTCTTCTACACAATCTTATATTCTGAAGCTTTGGATTCCTTAGTCAAATCAACTATGTAAATATACCTGGTTTTGGTAGCGTAAAATATTCAGAATCGTGACATGAGATGCATTGAAGCTTTTGTGAGACTGGGTATGTAATAATAGAGTTTGAGAAAGGCTTAACATCCTGTACCTTCAGCCGGACATCCTGCAATCCTGGGTAGTCTACTTGAGGAAGACCCCAGAAGGAGATTTTTTCATGGGGGATTATTCAGGAAGATTTGGATGGTTTAGTGAGATCCCGATGCTTGGTGGGATATCAGCATGACTGTGCCACTGATTCATGCGGCGATGGGTCCAGTGGTATGTACGGATGCAAGCAGCCATGGCGCAGGTTAAAGCAGAGGGCATGGGAACAAGAATTGAATGAGTTGGAGCAAAGATCAAAAGATGTCCCGAACAAACCAGTTTTTTCCTACAAGACCTGAAGCAAAAAACTTTCGGAACGCAAGGGAAGGTGTTGGGGGCACCATAATGGCAATTGTTGCTGACCAAGATGTCGCTGATGACAGCGATGACGATGATGCTGATGCTGATGCTCACCATGATGATTTAATGACGCATCGATGGTCGGATGACTTGACGATTGGCTCATTCGATGATGATGACGATGATGATGATGATCGTGATGATGATGGTGAAGAAAGGATCCTTCGAGCAGGTGGGTCTGTTTTGGATTTATTTTTGCTATGGCTCAGGCCTTGGTTGGTTTTTTGACCTTCAAGGCGGATGAGACATAGAGCCCCTAGATGAGGTACGGCTTTCTAACTTCACGACTTCTCATGAAATGGTTGCCTTGTGAAGCAACAGTATTGAGAACCTTTGCCCAGGAAAGGTTTGCATAGAAGCAATGGAACCCATGTACTTTTTGGGTTCTTGTTCCAAAGGTTTGACGCCTGTCCTTTGAACGTGCGAAACAATCGATCCATGGGTTTCGAGATGCGACAGCCTTCTTTTCCAGATTAAAACTGAGCATACTACTTTCAGCACCTCCCCTGGAAATCGCAGCATTTACTAGCGCATGACCAGTCAGTGAGAAAATAAAAAGCTCTCCAAGGTCCGCTGTTGTACAGGATTGGTGGCCACGGCGCATTCGGCCCAATTCCCTTAGGCATTTAATTTGCCAAGTGATGGGAAACCTCAAAAAACGTTCGTTCTTTGATTTTGGGCCTTTTTTTTGTGGTTTAGATGCCCATGACATGCAACTTTCGAGAGGCACTCAGCGAATATGGTGAAGGCAACGGAAATCGAGAGAGAAGTGACGGCACAGATTCTCTCGTGTTCTTCCTGGTTTACAAATTCAGAACTTTGCCATGTGGTTTGAACGGTAAGAAGCCTTACCTTCAAGATCTTCAGCCATAGGAGCATTTGTCTTGCACTTCAGACGTGAAAGCCCGAACAGACGTTTTTTTGGACGTCACCCCTGCAAAAGCAAAATGGTTGCCAAAAGGCCAGTGCTTAAGCTGGAAGGAAATTGACGGCCCGTACATCAAGAAAAAGTGCAGACTGACGTTGAAACGGATGAGGATAGCAAGTGTCAAGCATACGAAATTCTCACCATGCATCTGACGAGCTGAAGCTTCTGGGTGCAGTAAAATGATGTTTTTTCCGAAATGAAGCAGGTCCATGAAATGACTTTGTGATATTTCATTTGGGAGACAATGATCTCTCTTTCAGTATGGTGGACTTCCCAAGGGTGTTGATACCTGGAGTTTTCAGGTTGACAGACGAGATGACTCAGAGCTTAGGGAGCCCTACAAGAGCCTTCAGGGGAACTTAGACGCCAGTTTGGGCTCAAGTACGTGAAGACCACCAACACTGCGAGAAGGTCCGAGCCAAGACTGACACCAATAATTCATTGCGCGGCCAAAGTCTAATCCGGATGGTGTTCTACATGTTGTGGAACATTGGGCGTGCGGATGCGAAGTCTTCCGTGTCAGATTTTGCCGATCCGGTAAACCTACTCCAGAGACTCCAGGTCCTGTCCGCCCACATGCGACACGTGCATGAAGGAAGTCTCTGACAATGTTGTTGATGATGTGATCAGCAGCGACAGTATAAGGAAGTCTTGCTTGGGATGGTGATTGTCATCTCTGAGCAAGTGTACTTTAAATCGCACCTCTGATGTGACACGAGCACCATCAGTGTTGCCAACATAAAAACGTCAGTGCAGAGCTTGGCTTAACTGGCGGTGGGTGGGGGAATATCTGGCCGTCCCTGTTGGAAGGAACAGAGCGTAGAGGTGTGAATGTAACAAGAGGTCCATGGGTGGTGGTCATTGTGGGACATGAGCCCAGTCTTTAGCTTTGGGACATGTGCCCATCTCATCCTCATTGAGAATGATTTTGGGAATCGCCTCTACCATCACCCAACTCCCTGAGGAAGCTCTACTGGAGGTCTTTGGGCGCTCTGTTGCATCACCTTACATGTTCCTCGCCACCGTTTCATGGGAGGGGTTGGTTGATGTTCAACTAGGCAGTGAAACCTTCGAAGCATCGATGAAGTTCAATGCGGAAAAAAAAATTAATCCTTATCCGGCCGTGTTTTGAAGGAATTCCACTGATTGATTGCCAACCCATGAAAAAAATGTCAGTTGGGTTCTAGGATGCTTTAGGCATATTCTATATGTGTATGTTTTGTGAATTTTGATTGCATAATGTATTTCCAGTATATTTCTATATTACACACGCACCCTCTACCCACCAGCAACCCAGCACTCAACCAACCTTGTGATGCTACCAACTCCACCCCGAGGACCATGGCACCGCAGGTCCTCCCTGAGATCCGTGATCGCTTCCCTGCGTTGGCACATTTGGATGGCACCGCACGACACCAATCCGTCAGCAGCCGCGATGAACCCTGGATCCACGCATTGCTGATGGCCGTGGGGAAACGAATAGGATTGGTGCCATGGCACGTGATGTTGTGATACGAACAGTGAATGGTCGACTGAATTTTCGTAAGGCTTATCTTGATGTGACTTTACATGTGACTTTGTGTTCTTGACGGAGTGCCAGTAGGGTGATGTGACTTTAACAGATCAAACTTCACCTTTATGCCTTTTTGTTAGCAGTTATGTGGCAAAAAACGGGTGCCAGTTTCACCAATTTTCCGCCAAATTTTGTGTATCCTTCACACGAAAGCGCTGAGGCTGCTCTGATCAACACGAGCTTCAACACCAAAGGGAAACCAATTGTGAACACAATCAAGGAGTGTATTAGTAGCTAAGAGTGCAGTTGGGATGAAGGTCGCTTAAAATTTGTTGTGCCTGCTGCTTTGTAGTTGACATGTTGGTTTCTTGAAGGAAAACTTTTCAAAAAGGAACATGTGCATCCTTTTTGTAACATTTTAAGCCATTCACCATACAGAACCCCCCATAGAAAAGATGTAAACTTCATATTTTTTGTATTAACTCCAAGCTCTCAACACCTCTCATCGGGTAACAAGGCATGTTGGACAACCTCCCTGACCTGGACTTTGTGGTGATCGAAGATTGGATCTTTCGAAAACGCAATGGAGGGAAGCGTCCCTGGTGAAAGCCGTCCCGGGACCATGTCGAGTGATGGCCGTTGCACGGCTAGCGGGAAAATGGCGGCAAAACGCCGGGAAGACGTTGACACGTTGGGTGCTGGTGAAGAAAATACGTTTCAGGAGTGATTGAACAGTGACATTTCGACTACCATTTGGCACCCTAGAATGGTAGGGGTGCAGGTACAAACAAAATGTGTTTGGACTTTGTGGCCCGCAAGTTCTGCATCAACTGCGGCCATTTGGACGTTTTGGCCTTATGACTTCTAGCCCTTGAGACCCCTGAGTAATTGTAGTTGCCTTCTAAGCCGCTTGTTTCATGAGCAAATCGGAGCACACGCCAAATCACAAAAGATATTTGAAACTTGCATTATCAAAAAGATCAAGGATTAAAAACGTGCAAAAGAAATGACAGTCCTCCATTTTGGGGGCCAATTTTGGTGGTGGGGCAGACACAGTGGCAGTCTACCGGCCAGGCCTGCTCCCTCCAAAGGTGCAGGGGCCCAGTCCAATGGTCACCAGCAATTCAGCTGGAAATGTCAACTACACATGTCATATCCATGTAATTATATATGTATATATATATACATTTATAATATATATATATATAGATGTGGAGATCATGTGGTGTACTCTATGGCACACAAAATGAAAACACAGATGTTTGTGTAGTGTCTTTCCATCCCTATTCCATTTTTTCTCCCATCTTATGATGCATCAAGATTTGTTAGAACAGATTTTTACCATCAAGATCCATTTTCCTCTTGTGACCAAAATATTCAAAACAAATTCAAAGAAAAATTGGTCCAAGTGGATCAACTTCACATGGAGATTCCCATGGATCAGGCATCCAACAAAGCCGACGCAGTACCTTCGGCTCGGCATCTCGCTTTTCAGCCCCTCAGGACGGGGGATGGGACTGGTGGTGACTGGTGGAGATGGAAACAGTGGATGGATGGATCGAAAAAGGTCGGAGATTATTTGAAGGATCAACAAAAATGTCTTGAGTCTTGAGGCCTTCAAATACTGTAGGTTCTTTTGATAAGTTCCAACTTGTGAGAGTATCAATGAAAATTGATCAGTTGCAGTTCTCTTCATTTTAGTGGAGTTTCTTCCCTGAGGAGCTTGAGGGAGACTTTCTACTAAATCCATTGGATGATTGCCTTTCTACAACCACAGTGGCCAAAGGTACGCATCTCTATTTCGGGGTCATTTTTTGGTCTTGTGAAGTCTGTTTCACAGAGAAGTTCTTGAGCTTATTTTGCGGTGTTGAATCGGTGTTGAACTTCAACATCGTCTTTAGGACTCTAGGTGGTGGTTTCAAATATCTTTTATTTTCACCCCTACTTTTTGGAAATGATCCAATTTGACGAGTATATTTTTCAGATGGGTAGAAACCACCAACTAGGTCTTGTTTTTTTCTTACCTTTTCCGTTTCATCTTGGAACTCAGCTTCGGAAGCATCCTTGAATCATTACCAAGTGGGGTTGCTTCCGTCATCATCCGTGGCATTTCCAAACGACCTCGTTGTCCAAACAACGATGGTGAAAGTGTCCATCCCCAGCCATCCGTTGGATCATCACATGGTCACTCAAGGTGCCAAGATCTATAGCGACTTTGTGAAACCACGACAGATTTGGGAAGCCAAAAAATGGCTGGAGAGTATGGCAGAGCATAGCAAGTGTCAGGTGGCCACTGAAACAAGGGGTCTTTCGGGGGGGGGTTCCGGGGTTCGGCTTCGGTCAGAAAGTGCCTGAGTTTTTTTCAACTAAGATTAAGGGACTCGAAATCTGAGTTTTTTTAAAATCAAAACATGGTTCAGCTGGAAAACAACCGCTATTCAGTTTTATCAACTTTGACCCCGAACACGAACCATGATTGCCTATCAAAAATGGTACAGTGACACTCCATCTTTAAGGAAAGTCAACGTCACGTCGACGGTGTAGAAGGGAGGCATGCAAGATTCTTTGATGAATCTACCCGGCGGTTTAAAGGTAGACCCCATCAGAAATTTGGTATAATTAGTGACACAACAACTATAATACAGTACACCTGGTAATTTCCCACCATTTTTTTCTATCAAAAAGACAGGTCGGATTTTTCCCCCCCAAACAGAATGACCATTTGATGGCCAAATGATAGCAACAAATGGCATTCCTCAGCACCAGCCTTGCCGTTGCTTGGGCCTTTGCCTCGGGTGACCCAGGAGGCCTTAGAGCTGCTCCAAGCGCAAACTTCACCGTCTCTTTCGGTGCTTACTCAAGCCTGGAAGGTTGGGGTTGCAAGCCCATTTGGGTGTGTTGTGTGTTTTTTTTTGCTGCCATGGAACTTATGGTTTTTTTTGGAAAAGATAGGGTTTTTTTTATGGTAACCTATGGAAATTCACATCATATTGAAGCTCCAAAAGCTAGTCCTGTGTTATCTTGAAACTGCATGTTTTGGTGTTTTCTTGCCTCACAAAAGATAAACGAAATTGTCAGCACACTTATTGAAATCATCGTTTCAAAGCCCAAAAAGTAACGGCTGGAACCCGGTTTGTAGATGTTTCCACCTTTTCCAAAAAAGGGGGTATTTCCAGGTTCCAAGCGTTTCCGTTTCAGAGGTCATGCTGGCAGAGGAGAAGGAGACAAATTTCGAGGATTTAGATGCCTCCACTGATGCTGGAAGTGAACTTCCAGAGTTGCTTGGGTGAAAATTAACATGGAACCACGAAGGTTTGGAAGATGATTTTCCCTTTCAATTGGGTGATTTTTAGGTTCTGTGTTAATTTTCAGGGGGATAGCTTCAAGTATTGAAGAGAAGCAACCATTCCGATTGAAACAGAGGTTGGTTGGGACAGTTTGAGGGTCCTGTTATTTAATATCATGAAGCATCCTAGAGCGGATAAAGAATGGACGTGTGGAATTTTTGTATTCCCGTATCCCTCGAAATGAAACGAACATCTTCTATGGATTTTCCAGGATTCGGAAATTTCAGGTCAGAGTGGTTCAGATCCAAAGGTGAAATCTTGGATACCCAACCCATCTGTTTTGGGTCATTGTAGCCACAACTAACCAAGGTATGAACCAGATCGTTGACGTGGAAGTTCTTTGACCACCCCAAATCGCACCGGAAATAGTCTTGTCCGCAAGGAAACATATTTACACATGTAATAACATGATATAAGCGATATAAGCATCAGGAAATATGTATATATATATTTACATTATACAAACATAATAGGTATATACATATATACACATAGAACATACTCTCCAGGGAACGATCACATATCGGGAAAAGGAAAATGCGGCATATAACTCCAAGGCTTCTCTCCGTGTCCTCAGCGGCGTCCTCGGTGTCGGCAATACCTGGCCCTGGAGCATACTCTCCGTGGCTTGTATTGCAGACCAGTTGGGACGAGTAGTGATGCTCAGATGATCTTTGCGAAGTTTGAAAAAATGGATGAAAACCTAAGCACCACATGAGTGGTGTAACACCAGGGTCACCAGTGAATTACCCATGACTTTGGGATCCATTGATCCGGAAGGTTGGTGAGTTACCATGAGTTACGAATACCCGACTGAAAGTCCCAGGAACTACGAAGTGCTACGGCCGAGCTTGGCCAAGGGGGCACCCAGCTTCTCTCGTTACAGTGCAAGAGAAGCTGCCAAACAGGAGGACCTGACACTATGGTAGGTGCCTCCATTTTTATGAGACACTCAAGTATGTCTAGATCACATGTATACATCTTCATTGCAAAGTTGGGTTGTTGGGAGAAATCCAGCCTACACTAGTCCCTAAGAAGAGATGTTTCCCATTCCAACAATAGGTTGGTGTGCGGCTTGCAGGACGCTCCTGAATCTCAAGACAGCACTGACATAAGCGACACCCTTACGTTGGAAAGGTGGAAGGACGACGAAGCACCAGGTGCCGAAATCCAGTGGTGGTTTGGGTGTTGATTCCACGAATTTGGAAAGCTGTTCTGAATGCCAACAAAACCTAATTTAAAGTTTAAAGACATGCAAACTGACGTGGAACGGTTTATCTAATTACAGGGGTCATTTGGTCATGTCTCAAAATGATTGAATACCAAAATGGATGATTCAGATACTAAACTCCGTCCCAAATCTGTGGTTTTCATGGCAATGGTACGTACCCTAATTTTCAGCTACAGGAAAGTAGGCAGGAAACTAGCCATAGGGCCCAACCTACACGAAAATGGTCGTTCACCGTCATTCTAGTGGAAATGGGCGTTCTCCGAACTTAAGAAAAAGGGCCTTTGACCTCATTTCGACTGCTTTGTTGATTGACGTTCCACAGGCTTCACATGCCCGGGTGGGATCATCTTGCCGCCACACACCACAAGACCAAGAAGAAGCTTGGTGGTGTTGGTGGTGGTAAGTGGTGGATGGTGAATATTGGAAAGTGGAAGATGGAGCCAATGGAGGATGTAGAACTCTCCAAGAACCACCGTAGTGTTTGGGGTTTCTTCGAAACGGTGCTCCGTATTCTGTGGGCTCCAGCTCCATGGAGAACAACTTCACTTCCCAGAGCATGTCGCTCCAAAACAGGCAGCATTAGCCTGTCAAAACAGAAGTGAGACAGTACATGGGCACAAGCCCATCAAGCACTTCATTCTGCACAGGAACAACACATACATCCGTGTCTGTTCTTTTTGGCATAGATTTTTTTTCTCCAACTTGGAAAACGCCAAACTGGGCTTTCAAGAAGCTGTTGGTCCGGTGGGCCCCATGTACTGAGGACCAACCACTTCACAACAGGATGCAAATTCTGCAGCCTTGCGGCCACTAGGACCTGATCCAACAGGACCAGCAACGGAGTTCCCTTTCGCACTGGCTGAAGTGGCTGAGGTGGGAATTGGGAGAAGATTCAAGTTGATTTCCTATGGGATTGTGAGATGGCAGCATGGTTAAACACACCTTGGACTGATTCATGGGATAGATAGCCAGTATGGACTGAATCTTAGTTGGCAACTGGATGTTGCCCCACATTTGTGTGACATATCCAGCTAACAGGGATTATTCATGTCTGGGTATGATTAAAGCCCCTTCACATCCAACAAAAACGGTTCACTGGTTCAAACAAAAAAACCCTCCCCAAAAAGTTGGACAACTTGAAACTTCAGTACCTTTCCGACCAAAAGTTACCAGGAAGCTGAAGATCCATGGTCGAAGATGTGTGGCACTGGACGTTTGGAAGCGGTGGAGAAGAAGGAGGACCATCCAGGACCTGGTGACTACGAGCTTCCAGATTTGCCAGGCGATACTGAGACGAAATGGTGATGGAGGACATTTTTCAAGATTGAGGTCCTGGAGAGAATTCTTGAAAGCATAAGCATACACATCCAAAGATGTTTTTGGAACCAACTGGAGCCGGAAATCCAATACATGCCGTGCTTGAATTTAGGTGAATTTCCCAACACAAAATACAAGGATCCATTTATTCTTGGTGGATTTTCCATGGTGGAATTTTCACAGCTTATTTTAAAGTACCTGAGGCCAAATGCTTGCGGGATGGTGAGTCAGAGATATGCAGCACAGGGATGGTTTGTAGAAAACATTTATATAAGTCGTTTCCAATCATGTTGAAAACGCCGGAAAAAAACGTGTCATTTTGGAGACAGGACTCATCCTCCCCAAAAACAACCCTTTGCGTCCAAGTGGCAAAACATCAAGTGAAGAAAACCCTTGCTGAATTGTTTCCCAAATTTTGAGAGTCACCCTTTATTTCGCTACCTGAACGGTTGAATTTTGCAAGAAAAGATCCATTGAAGCTGGGAATTCCAAGGTCTAAGGTCGATGAGGGGATAGAAATATTGGTAAAACGTGTCGGATCCCCGGATGGGTGAACTTAAAATGGTTCAAAGCTAATTGGTGACAGCAATGAACAGGTCTCTGATCAATTTTCTCAGGTTTGCTTAGAGATAGGATCTAACCCCCAGCCAGGATTCCAGTGGTAAATAAAGGCTACTGTAAAAGGCAATGTAACCCTGGTGGTGACTTGTATCCTGGGTGGTAGGGGTAGATCCGAGCTACAGATCATCCCCCCGTTTGCTTCGGCTTTCAGGTGGACCCTCTGCCTTCTTTGCCCCTGAAAGTGACGTGATGACCAAGGAGGAGGCTGATAGAAATCTTATTTGGGGGTTTCCTAAAATGGTGGGTAAACCCCCAACAACCATGGTTTTCCTACTAAAAATGATCATTTTGGGGTGTTTTGGGGGTACCACCATTTATGGAAACACCCATTTGGAAGGATTTTTTGGTTTCGGTTAAGTTGGCAACTGATTTTAGAAATGGTGGGAAAACATGTCCACACGCACACAAGGGGTGTAATTCAAGCGATTATATAATGGAGTTCTTACTTTTAAGAGATTGTCCAGGACTTTCGCATTTTCTTCTAAATCTTCATTTCATGTCCGGAAATTGCCAAAAAAAGGATGTGATACGGAAATTGATGGAAGAAGAAATTCTCCACCAGTTGAGGTTGGTAGATATTGATAGTGTTTATCCCCATTATTTACAAGGCTTTTTGACATCCCCAAGGTTTTTTTTACATCCCCAGGTGGTGATCCAAACGGTGGTGACACCTCGCCGGATTTCTGAACCATCAATCAACAGGTGACACCTGGCCCTGCACAGTACCACCTCAGATCCTCAGAGGTGCATCTCATGGCTGTTGCGTCTTGGGGTGTCGGTTCTCAGGTCCAGGTTCACAGGTAGAGGAAGATAGGTAGAGATACGTATGTAGCTTTTGGTAGTGAACATGATGTGAACAGATTTAGATACATATTTTAAAGATATGTTTTTAAACATGTATTCACTTTCAACACGGGATGTCAACATTTGAACTTCCAAGACTAGGATTAGTTTCGACTTGATGGGTACTTGATGATGCGAATCCTGCTAGGGCTTGGTCTATCCTCGAACACCTGGTGGTAATTTTGGACTTCCACGACCTGATGTCATGGAACATCAGCAGTGTCCAGACTATGCATCTTGTCTTGACTTAGGTATCTGATGCATTCCAAATTAAGGTGCATAGGCATCAATTGAATGTAGGTTTCCTAAGAGATGTCACAAGAAATCATCAAAATTGGGTTTTTTTTGTTTAAATTTTGGGGGGGACCTTTTGCTTTCGAGAATCCCTTTTGATTCTTATTCTGCCTTGAACTTTTTTCCAGCTGGACCTTGGCTCGAAAACTCAGGTTGCCAACTACGACGCTCTGGAGATGAACTTCAAACAAGTTGAGCCGAGAGCTCCAAGTACTTTGATTCTGCCAGAGGACGGGAACAAAAACTGTCCCACTTTTTGTGAGTGGGCATGGCTTCCTAGATTCTTAGATTCCTTAACGCCTTATAAAAAAGAAGATTTAACTTATGGTGAATGGCGATTGTATAGTTAATTGATTCATCATCATATATGTCATGTGATTCAATATGTGAGTCTGGTAACATATTTTTTTGCTGGTCACTGGTCAGTTAACTTAACCTGGCTGGTGGTGTTCTGTTGCAGGCGAGCGAAGAAGCTCTTCGTGCCTTGGAGCTCCTAAAGCATCGAGCACCAGCAGCAGGAACAGGTGGAGCCACCTGATGGGTTGTATGGTGGTCGGATTGATGGTTGGCCGATGCTTGGCCTTTTTGAGGTACAACGTTGATTCGTTCAGAAATCCGGCGAGATCTTCCACCACTGTTTGGATGGTGCTAAACACCTTGGTAAATACTGGGATTTCAACAACCAACCTCAACTGGTTCGCCAGATTTCTGAACCATCAACAGTCCCATTAAAAACTGATGCCCACCCGCCAGGCGTGAGGCTGGGTCCTGGCTACTACCAGGACGAGGTACCAGCTGCACTGCAACGACTTCGGCCAGATCGGCTGGTGCCATGGGTAAAAAATGGTTGCTTATTATGGTAGAGGTGGATGTTTCCGAAAATAGTGGTACCCCAAATGGATGGTTTATAATGGAAAACCCTATAAAAATGGATGATTTGGGGGTACCATTATTTTCGGAAACATCCAAGTGGACATGTGTTTTTTTTCCTGTTGATTATGTAGTCATGGTGATAAAAGATGAGGCCACAAGATTTCTGCAAAGGGCTGGTTGAAGTTATGAATGGTTGAATCAAACTGTTATTTGAAAATGGGATTTTGGAGGCTTCCTTCTTTTGGATGGTGCCTGGGAATCAAACATTCCAAAATGTGGATTGTCTACGGAGAGGCTGTCAATATACCGAGATAGGAGATTTATTGGGGATGATTAGAATCCCTACCATCAATTTTTAGAAACTCCATGGATTGCATGGCCTCTTTTTTTTCAAGACCTTTGAGGTGCTACCATGGCGTCCTCGACAAGAAGGGGTAGCAGAACATTTGTTGGGCCTCTACAAGGCCAGCTTCAATTTTGTTTTCAGATGGTAGGGATGGTCATCCATCCAGTAGTAAGGGTTTATACACCCATTATAAGGATTTCCTA
Organism: Breviolum minutum Mf 1.05b.01; assembly: GCA_000507305.1. Lineage (NCBI taxonomy): Eukaryota > Dinophyceae > Suessiales > Symbiodiniaceae > Breviolum > Breviolum minutum. The sequence continues at coordinate 57,724 of DF240851.1, forward strand.
GTGAAGGTGGGATGATCATCCCCATATAAGGAGTTTAGACCCTGGCACATATACACAATATGTACATACTACCCTCCATATTAGTAAGAAGTTCTTATTGCTTCTTATGGCTCAAAATCAGGATACAAGGAGCTGCGACCATGGTTCAGTGGGTCAATCATTTTGAGCCGTACTTAATTTTTCAAATCCTACTAAACTCAGATTTGGGACATATTTTGGGACCCCTTTTGTTTGACTAGATTCTAGTTTTTGTTTTACAACTTAATTTTTGACTCATTGGAATCATCCAACTGACACCAAGGATTTTGAACATGTCAATCTGTGCATTTTTTGAAAGTGTTCTTTCGTTTTTCAGATTTCTTAAATAACTTGTTAATTGAAACCATCGATCGAAAGCCATGAAAAGTAACAAGGGAATTCCTAGTGATGTCCCTTTGTGAACAAGAAACCTCCGTTGAATGATGTTCTGTATAGTCATATCCTTTTTTGTTTTGTTTGTTTTTTTCAATCTCCACTTTGCAAACCAGATCCTTTCACTTCCATTTATTTCCTGAGTCTTGTGATCCCACCTTTTCCCCGGATGTGTAACCCAAACGCCTTGCAGCACTACACACGCTTTGGCCGTTGGCGTTTGGATGATCGCGCGATGCTGGGTGTGGACGATGATCTGGCGCTACGGCGGAATCGCCCACGTGCGTGCCATGGGATTGTACACTCTTGAGCCACCGGATGAAGGAGGGGATGATATGTAAAATTGACCTACAATGAATACCCCACTATTAAATGCTACCTTATGTATACGTACATATATATATATATATATACATACAAATTTATATCTAGGTGCAAATTGTATAACTACATACAGACATGACGTGTAAACATTAGGTCCTATTCCAGTCGTAGAGAATTATAAAACCCTTTGGTTTACTAGGTGCCTCCTAGTAACCTCCTTCTCAAGCTGTTACAGGTTGGAGGGCAGTTCCCAATCTACAAACACACATACAGGTAGTGGTTTCAAAAACTCCTCCCCTCCTGTTCAATTTTGTCATTCCAGACGTCTTCGGAACCCGTTTTTTTTGTTGGGGGGGTTGTTCGTTCGGAAACCTTTCCGTTTCCGGGGCCATTTCCCAACCACGTGGGGTCAACGGAGGTTCATTCAACCACCGCATCAGCAGCTGAAACGAAGTTGGTCTGCAGAAGACATTTGGCGTTTGTACCTGCACCTTTGGCGGCCGTTGATGGAAGAAAAATTGGAAGAAATTTTGAAAAACCCGGGTTTTTGGAAGGATTTTGAAGGTGTATAGATACGTGTATATATATGATATATGTATATATTTTAAACTTAACTAGACATATATATATATATATATATGTATTTATATATAAGAAAATATATTCCACTATTACACAGTTTTTTTTCTAAACATCATGGATTTCTGCAGCAAAAAGGTCTCCAAACAACCCGGTCCAGCTGTTCTTTGGACCAAGGCCACCAGAGGAAGAGCCCAAGAGTCAACATTTTGCGCGAAATTTGGACTTTGATGAATGGCAGGAGGGTTTTTCCCGTGCAAATTTGAGGGAAAATTGAAACAACCAACCCAAAACCCGTCTTTGCATGATAGAATTGTTGTCACAATTGCATATGAAATTGCAAAAAGTCGTACAAGTAGCATGTCATCACCTTTTTTTGTTGTCACTCTGTTCCACCTTGGCGGACAGGAGAAGGAAAAACACTGGCGCTGGTTGGCTGTGAGACACTTCTTCCGGACACGACCCAGTTTACGCCTCTCCTATTCACTGCCTGACCTCGAATTGGTCAAGGATCGTGCTCCGGAGGCCGAAGTCAACGAAGGTCTAAATTTTCGAAGCTGTTGATGATGGAGTCATTGACTTCTTTCAAAGAAGTTGAAATCCGAAATGTTTCCAAGAGGTGTTTTTTTTGCGGGAATTTTACGGTGTTTCTTCATTCATCTTCATTACATGATATAAACCTCTTTAGTATTAGGTCTGGAATCTATATAGATAGCTGTATGAACTTTTAGGCCCCACCCAGATGTACCCAGATGATAGCTGATAGCTGCACTTTCTCGATGGGTACTGTGCATCTTCAGGTCGACTTTTCCAAAGCGCCTGGAAGGTCCCCGAGAGCAGAGGAAGATGAGGTTCGCTTCGGAGGGTTGCGATGTTCCAACATAGTGAGTATGTCGAAAAAAGTGAGGCGGTTTTCCTCAGGCACCCGAAATCCTCAAGTCTTTTTGCTGACTAAAATGAATTGTTGGTTGCCAACCCCTGAACAATGATGGTTGGAAGCGATCCGGCTTCCTTTTGGGGGCGTATTTCCTAACTTTTAGAAGGTAAACTCGCTGTTCAAACAGGTGGTTTTCCTAACCTTTACAAAGCCGGACAACCACTTGAGGTTATGCCGTTCTTTTAAGGTGCTTTGCACATCCTTTTGGTGTTTTGTCTAGGGGGGGGGAAAACATGAACTGTATCACTCAAAATCATGTATGCAATTCTATATATATATATACAGTATCTCCATACGATTACATACTTTCTAAAGATGCTCCAGAAATCCTTTTGGAATCCAAATTGAGGTGGAAGGCGATGTCTTGGTGTTGGATACGGAGACTGCCAAAACTGCGGTGGAGCCACGTGCAACGGGTGCTGTTGACATGGCTAAGCAGCTGGGACGAGACGATGGTGACGGCCTGGTGGATGACTTCGAAGAGCTGGTCTTGTCACCCAAACGACTGGAACCTCGTAGCAGTTGCTTTGTTGATATGGCCAAGGAGCTTTGGAGTTCTTGTTGTTGTTGTTGTTGTTGTTGTTGTTGTTGTTGTTGTTGTTGTTGTTGTTGTTGTTGTCGTCGTCCTCTGCCTCTTCGTTTTTTTTTGTTTTTCTTGTGTTTCGGGGTGGGTTTAACAGGTTTTAGCAATGGCAAACACAACCGCACCACATCACCACCCCACCACCACGCCGAACACTGGAAAAACAGGAGTCTGGTCGACCACCAGAGCCACCTTGGGATCCACACATTTGGGCAGAAGATCTACACGAACGGGTCACTTGGTTGGTTCGGATTTATGACCACCGAATTGCCACAATTGTGGTTGTCAAGGAGGTGCCTAAAAAAGTGTGAAATGTATGAAACCCTCTCTGAAACGAATCCAGCAAGTTTACACCTCAAAATGGATGGGTTGGAATACTAACGATCGTCTCGGCTTTCCTTTTGGGAGGTTGTCTATTTTCAGGTGCGAACTGCTGTTCGTTTCAGGGAGGGTAAAAAAACATTCAAAAGCAGGCATCAATGCCTTGGGAGTTACAAGTATGTAGTGAAGCCATTGGGACTTGGAAGTTTCAAGGGCCTTGGGCGATTGTTGTAATTCGCCAGTCCAATGGGTGGACCAAAATATGGGTCCTGGGGCTTCAGCAACTGGTTTATCCTTCAGCTTGTAGGATAGCAACATATGTTTAAAGAACAAAATAGTAGTGCCTGCGGAGAAAAATTGTGGGTTGCAACTGGGGTTGAGACAGATTCCATGATTCCATGGGAAGGAATGGCTTTGTCAAATCCAAGGTTTTCTGCTACCAGCCAATGATTGACCGCGACCGAGATGAGGTTTTGGATTTGTCACTTGGGACCAGTGGATTTGCCCCGTTTACTTGTGATGGTCTAGGGATGAGTAATGAATAAGCTACTTAGACCCAGTTAGTAGCTTAGTAGGGATAGATGTGGCAGGAATCATCCGAGTAGGTTTGGGCTACAACTGATCCTGGGTCCCTGGCATTCTTGGTGTCAGAATGCAGAGGCTTTTCACTGTGTTGTTCGGTGCACTGTGAAAAACGGCTAGGGGCATACCACAACACTGAAAATAACAACCAATTGATAGCGAAATTCCAAACAGATTGAACTCATTGAACTTTACGGCAAAAGTGACCTGATCCGCAAGCTCCTTTCTTTGCCTGGACTGAGGTCGCCTGCTTCTGCACAACGACGACTCTTGAAGCATGTGCCCACCTATGATTGGGCCAACTGCTTGGGTAGCATGGCTGACTTGTGACCCAACGAAGTTGCTGCATTTGTTAGTAAACATTAGACCGGTGATCGGCTGATTCGGGATCCAGCCAGTTTTCTAGGTGGTTGTTTTCAAATGTTTTTTTTGTCCCCATTTTGACTAACGTGTTGTTTTCAAATGGCTTGAAAACAGCAGCTAGGGATGGCTATGACTACGATGAGGTATTTTTTGCTTCTTGTAGGCCATTAGACTGATCCTTTGCCAAGCTGGCTGTGTTCAAACGTTGCAGAAAAGTGTTCAGTTCCAACAAGAAGATTCCAACTGTAAGGATGTCCCATTGAAACTTACATGGGACCAATACGTAATGTGCCGGGAGATCCGAAAGCATTGAGTAACAAAAATCTGATCAACAGGGCATATGATATATTGGGGACGAACAAATCACCAACTGCTAAGCATGGAAACCTCCAAGGCAACCTCCAAAAAACTCAGCTAAGGTCGTCCTGGTCATGATTTGAGAATGCCAGAGCTCGAGGAGGTTAGTGGGGAAATTGGGGTGGGCCATGGATGATGCATGGCAGTGAAGGTCCATGGTTTATTTGAGATCTACTAAAACAGGGTTCAGTACATCATTCTACCACTGGACCGTCCGTGAAGTTTGGAGACTTCCTTTTTTTTCCATCAATCTCAGAACTTGAATTTTGTTATGTAAAAAAGGTCGGGTTATTTCAGTGATATAGTGGCTTATACTTGCTTCCGTGTTTCTGTATGATCCAATATTGAATGAAATGAGACTTTGTCTGAAACCTAACTAGTATTTGATAGGATGCAGCAGCAGTGAGTCAGTAAGGTATTCTTTTTCTTTCATTGCTCCAATGTGGAAGAAGAGTGAGGGAACTTTGTGGCATAGGCAGCGCTGATCAATAAGCCCTGACCAGTTAAGGGTGTTTTTTTGCGGCTATATAGATTCTGTGTATAGGGGCCCGGTTATACTACACAGTGGTACAATGATTATATCATTGGAACCCACATATAATGTATTTGTATATGTACAATGGAACAAGAGGTTTTGAACGTTGCTCACATGATCTCACATGTTGAAAACCAGGATCAGGAAGCTCCCGCGCTGTTGACCAACTACGAAGAGCCTTTCGTCGCACCGCCGCGGCATCCACGACCGCCACCGCCGGGGGCCAGGTGGGGATAGCCAAATGGGAAAACAAATGCATCATTTAGAGACTGTTAGATATGAAGATTTTACCTTCTGGCATTTCGTAATGCCTTTTTGGAAAAAAAATCAACCAGGGCACTTCATGTGATGCATTTTTCATTTTTCCCCTGTTTTTCCCTGGTTTTTCAACTCCACAAAATTTTTACAATTTCCCTCAATTTCAATGGTTAAAGTTGGTGCCTTTTTTGCAAGTTTACCGGTCTCCATCCCGAAGGACTAGTTGATGAGCTTCCAGATTTAGATCCACTGCAAGGCCGAGAAGTTTGGTGCATGAGATTTTCCTAAGCACCCCGTTTTTGTTTTGGTTGGGGGAAATGCACATCAATTGATTTTTTGTTCATGATTCAAATTATATTTTACCTATGTAAAAAATAGGTTCATTGCAAACCTGAAAAAGAAATCTCTGGAATCTTTTAACCTGCACAGGAGTTGATGATGTTCTGTGAAGCATGAAGGATTTTCCAAGTACATTGATAGACGAAGGTTTCGACCATGAGATGATTGTCCAGGTCTCCCGGAGCCTCAAGCTCCCGCACTTCCGGATGAGATGGAGCTCCCTTCAATTTCATTGCAACATACCTAAGCTGCAAAGAACAGCTTAGTGTTGATCTCATTGGCTTGTTGAATGAGGCCTTTTTTCTTGTAAACACATGCCGTTGATCCCGTTATGTCAGGTTTTATACATCCTTTCAGTGGAGTGATCGCCATATTTCACTGTCAACGGGCCTCAAGTGCAAAGATCAACTTGCTAACAGATTTTCAGCTGCCAAAGATTTTTAGCAGCACAGTGACACAGTGCACCCTCAAATTCAAATTTTGTTTGCAATTTTCAGATGGCCAAAATTATGGCCAACCAAGAGGCACAAATTGAAGATACCTTGTGCTTGTGGTTGGCTGTCTGTACACAGCTTGTCAGCTGCAAATTCGTCATGCAAGTAGCATCCATGCTTTGGAGTAGAAATGCGACCCCCACAATTGGTGGAAGATCTTGGAATAGGATGAACATGACTGCAAATGTGTGGACCCAAAGTCTTTCACATTTTGTAGAGGGTAGATGAGGGTATTTTAGATTTAAGTATATATATATATAATGTGTATATATAGATGTACCTACTGTATATGGAGGTACATGTATATCTATATAAGTCTGTATATATACATCTACATATTTGTATGTATATACACATATGACATATGTACTATACAACCACATGACATTTACTTATATACACATACATATTTCGTATACATCCTCTTTCTTCAAGATTCAATCAACCATTGGATGCATTTTTTTTTTTCGAAATAACTTGACTCACACCTGGCAGGTGTCCACCTGCCGGTGGTGACATCGACCGGGCACATCATTCGTGTGTAGGGAATTGCCAATGATTCTGCCCAAATGGTTGAAAAGTGAAAGATGATCAATTTTGAAGTTTTTTTTTTTTTTTTCCGGGACATCTTGACTTATCCAGGATATGGAACTGCCCAGGTTAGGTCAATTTCTTGCGCTATTTTCTTCTCAAGAGTGCCAGATGGACTTCGGGTCGAAATGATCATTTGAATTGCCATATTTTTTTTTCCACTTTAATGCCAGAACTTGGATATGATAGTTATACTTACACACTTGTATAGACGTCTACATATATGGAAAACATAAAATACATATATCAGATATCCATATGCTTATGGATTCATCTTGTTACATAGCTTCTTGAAGGCATCAATATTTCCATTGCAAAAGGCTGCAACCAAAAATCCGAAGAAACTCTCCGCTGGCGGACGGCCCGGCGGGTCCGCGGCCATGTGATGCGTCTAATCTTTCTGGATATTGATGGAGTCCTGGTCACAAGGCGACCATGTGTCATGGAAGAGATGCTTGGAACCCGCACAGATTTGATGGCGATGGTGGCTTAACCAAACCACCTGTTTGCCCATTGTTGGACATGTGGAGTTTATCACATTTTTTCCATCTAACAATGTCATGCCATGTCTATATTGCCAACGTCTGAGAATTGGCAATGCAGAAGGGTGGCATTTTTTCGCAACACCTTTTTGTTTTGATGGCCGTTTTTGAAAGGAAAAATCGCTGGTGGAAAAAAACATCGCTGCCAAGGAAGCTGTTGCAGAATCTTGCCCGGGCCAGCACCTTACAGATCTGGCTGAACCTAGGGGAGGAAACTGCAGAAACCAAAGCCATCCATTTTGAGCTAATGGGAGGATTTTGTTAAAGCCATTTTTGGAGTTTATATGTTTTTTTTTTTCGGTATCTTATGATATTTTTTTTTTTTGAAAATTGCATTTTTCAAACAACAGTACCATTAGATGCTTGGATTCATCTCTGAGACCTCTGGAAAGAGGTTTGTGAAGAGGCAATTTTTGTTGATTGTAACAACCAATGATTGATTTTTTCGTGTTTCGAAAATATCAAGTGATGGACTTTGATAAATGGCTCTTTTGAAGATAAGACTTAGCCATTTGGAGCCCATTTTTAAGCTGCGAAGCTGCCCATAGTGATGATTATTGATCATGTACCCATTGAGGTGGCCAGAGAGACTGGAGCAAAGATTGTCCTCTCCAGTGATTGGCGTGCCTCGAACTTTTTCAAAATCCGTTTCGGTGTGGAGAGGTGAACGCTTTTGAGCTTTTGTTACAGCCTTCTTGAATCATCAGTTGCCACAAACCCATGGGAAGAATGAACATGTTTGCCTTTGGGTCTCCAAAATCGTATCGTTTTTAGTGTTTGATTCTTGCCAATTGGCGGCTTGCATTCTCAGAATGTTGCTGTGCAATTGTCTTGATAGAGAAACCCCTTCTAGATTTTTACACATGACTGGCGGGGTAATGGACCATGAAATTAGCCGATGTATTTCCTATTGAACACGAGGTATTTCCAGTCAGCTATGTTCAGTCAGCAGAGGGTAGTAGATTCAAAATTAACAACTTCTGCATGCGCTGGGCACTGCAAACCAGTTGCGCCACGAAAAGCGAAAAACATTAATGGAGGGAACGGGGAAAATGGAGGGATTTAGTTGGGAGGACTACTTGACCACCGATGAACGAGAAAGTAGACTTTGAAGTCCCCAAGTCGACTTTAAAGTCCCCATAGCCTGACGTGGGTTGTTCGCAAAAAAAGTTGACCCCAGGCTCTCCCCAGGCTGCGTTTTGGTGGTGTCACCACCACCGCACGCCACAACGCCCCCAAACCTCATCAAACACGCCAATTTTGGCCCAACACCATTGTTGCCAATATTTGAAGTGTGTGGCCAATCACCAGCTTGTGTGAAACAACCCCCCAAACCTTAAAGCAAAGGAAACATGCAACTTTTCCCAGTATGTTTGTTTTGTTGTTCTCCCGCTGGCCCACCACCAAACCAGACAAGACGGCTCTTGCTGCGTCCTTTTGTATACCCCCCCTGTCCCCTTGTTTGTTTTCAAGTTTGGGGGCGTTGTTTGGCGTGTCGTGGTGGTGGTGGTGGTGGTGTTTGAAATACACCTGCAACCCCCCTTCATTCAACTGACAACAACTCCCAGCGCCACTGCGCTTTGCGTCATCTCATCAAATCTGCGTGGTAGAAATGTTTGAAATATTATCATCGTCTCCCCCTCCGGCTTTCTGAAGGATCAAGTTGAGTTCTTATTCGTCTCCCCGTGTCTTCCCAGTTCTTCAACTAGTGGCAAAACTTGTTGGTTTGTTAAGCTTCAATACCAACAAGCCAAACCAAAAGTACAGCTCAACACCTTAAAAACCGAAAACTCAGTCAAGAAAAGCGGTTGATGGTTGAGAGAATCATTGGTTGAGTTATGATCCAACCTTTAGTGCAAAAGCCCACGAAAAAATTTCCAGGGCGACACCCAGAAGCTCGGGCAGAAGCGCAGCAAGTACTAAACTCCATGGGTGGCTTGGCTAGAGAAATAACTTGTGCCATGTTCAAAATCCTTCCATTTGTTTTTAATGTTTGTTGATGATGATGATGATGATGATGATGATGATGATGTTGATGATGATGATGATGATGATGTTGTTGATGATGATGATGATGATGATGATGTTGATGATGATGATGTTGATGATGATGATGATGTTGATGATGATGATGATGATGATGATGAGGATGATGATGATGATGATGATGATGATGATGATGATGATGATGATGATGATGGTGATGCTGTTCGGACAAGCAATCAAGCCAACTCAGGCCTTGAGCTGATTGGATGCACACCTTGCAGGATCCCCCAGATTGGCGACGGATAGCAACGTGGTACCGTCCCATAGTAAGATAGAGGAGATGCTGGCGGCATCAAACATTTATACATGTATGATAGATCTGATAGATAACTTATTTTTACATATACGTCCACGGTACATTTACGCATACATACATGTCCTAAAGATCTGACCGTTTGAACTACATCGACGCCAACCAGAAATATACACATCTAAAAAACAGCGTTTTTCCGAGGGGAGCAATGGCAGGTCGGACAGGTTTGACATGTCGACATTTCCCCGAAAAACTCCTGCGAGTCAACCAGCAGAACTGTATTGTTTGGAAGCTGGAAGCCCTAAATTTGAGCATTGATATCTATTAGGAAACAAACCAGAGCATGAACACCAACCCTATTCAGCCAATGTTTACTGTTCTAGGCATGGAAAACCCAAGTGGGAATCCATTTTGAACTGGGTTTTTTGAACTGGGTTTTCTTGAGTAGGACGAAGCACTCATGTGAAACAACAAATCCAACCATTGATTGTCGAACATGTAAACCTCTATGAATGTTCCAGATACATTTTATGCACAGACAATTCATCGCCTTAAGCACTTCGGATGGGCAACACAACCCTATGTACATCCGAGATACTGTTGAGGGCTAAAATCCGGCTAACCAGTTTACAAGGTTTTAGCACCATCCAAACGGTGGTTTTCTCGCCGGATTTCTTCCATGCATCAACCAGTAGTTACCGTCGGGTCCCGGCGCGCCGAGGTAAAAGTCCATATTTGGCACAGAGACCGACTGAGATTTTGGAGTGGAAGAGAGATTTTCTCAGGACCGGCCGTTTCATGGCTCGTGTGTGGATCTTTCCCAGCGAGTCATTATGGATTCCGGCGATCACCAGTTGAGGTTGGTAGTTTATCCCATTATTTACAGGGTTTTATACATCCCAGGTGGTGCAGGAATTCTGAACCATCAACAGCTTTTTTATGATGGAGAAAGAGAACAGACCAGATGTGACAGTTGGAGGGGAGATTTTAAAATTGGGAATGGCAGGTTTGATTTTAATCCTTGAGATCCTCTATTTGAACCAGCCAGGTTGGAGGGTTGAAACAAGGGTAAGCATCTGTAAGCCATTGGTAAACCTACGAGCTTCAAAAGCCAAGCAAACTCAAGAAGTAGCATGGGAGGGGATGTAGTTTGGTTGTTTCACATTTTGACAACTTTTAAGTGGTCAGGTGTTGTGGCACCACTTCTACCAGTTGGTGGATTTATGAACTGCGAATAAGGGTATTTCGAGACACCTCACTACTTGGAGGATCATCCCAGTTAGTAAGTGGTTAGTAAGCCCCATTATTATAAGCCATTTAGCCCATTTGGAAAGGGTAAGTCCCCTACTTAAGGGACTTACTAACTTACTAACCATGGTTATGAACCATTTACAAGTCATGGGATGATCCTCCAACTACAGGGTCACGGCTCCGTGGTGACCTAAAAATCAAGGACACCTGGCACCGAAAAGTTAGACAACTGGGTCTTTCACTCAGGGTTGGTGAGGTTGTGACTCCATGACTCGATGCTGGATTCCTAGGATGCAACTGCTGTGATGTTTTGTATGCTGCATGGTTAATACGCTTGGGAATTTGGGGGGAAAGTTTTTGAGGAAAAACCGTGAGTTGTGATCCTTAGGATCAAATAGGATGATTCGATGATCATCCAGCTTTCGAAAAAGATCCCAATCCATTTGAATTATGACATGACTCTATGAGTTTATCCTCCAGCTCAGCCACATGTGATGGACTTTCATCCGTCCCGTGCTTTGGGATGGGAAAGGTGGCGATTGACGATCGCGAGCTGCTCACAGAGCAGAATGGCCGTTTCCTCCGTGGGCACTTTGTAAGGAGCCCGAGATCGGCATCGGGGTGGCGATTTTTTCGTACTTCCACGTGTGAAGCCCGAGCAACTGGCATATGACATGGAAAGATGTAGAAATAGCAGCCACTGGAGATAAACCAGAGAGTGCTGGCCTGTCAGTAGATGAGAGAAGCCTCACCATCCTTCTCTCATGTTTTTACATACTACCAGTTTTTGAGAGAAATAAGTATATCTATACACAAAATATATATATATATATACATATTCCAGCACCATTTTCACAGATCTTTTATGTAGAGTTTTGTTTCAAACCCCAGCTGCCAATGTCAACCATTTTTCCGCCATCCAAACCCCTGCAAATGTCTGAGGTGCAGACGCATCCTTTGCGAGGTCTTACACCGGAGGCAGCAGATGTGTCTTGGCAGTTACAGGAAAAATCACCGTGAAAAAAAAACCTTCGGGGACACCAACCTTAAACCACCATTTTTGTCAACTGAATCACCTGAATGGGCCCAACCTTAAACCTACCTTAACCTTAAATCACCTGAATGGGCCCCAACTTCTGATGGATTTCATTTCGACTGTTTTTTGGAGTGAAAACCCAATGATGATATTTTGCGCCCCAAATTGAGATGAAGCGTGATAGTAGATCATAGAATTCATAGAAAGCCCTTCCATGATGCGTCTACTGAGATTTGTCACTAAACCTTATCTATAGTTTCCATGATTCTTAAACGTATAATGATATACAGTACATTGTACTACTAGCAAGGATCACTAATACAGGGGTGATTCATATATAATTACTGTACGCATTTTGGGAAATTTCTTAATATCATTTGATGCCAACCAAGACCTGCAGGATCCTTCATCCTGTTGCCTTGAGGCATGCATCGCCATTCTGAAGCAAGAGCAAAAGTCTGAACCAACGACAGGTTGGAGGATTGGGGGGTGATACAGCCTAAGGAAGAGCTTAAAGGAACATTGGGATGTGAGTTCTTTGCAATTGCAATTTGAATGTTGTTTCGTTTCTAAAAATGGGCGGTTTACTTGGCTTTATTAAGTCTTGATGGATGTTCTTGACTGTTTATCCTTCCTTTGCAATGATCATGGCACACCAGAAAATTACCATTTTGCAGCCACTTTACACTGAATGATGATTCTTGAAAATGAGTTGGGACAGGAACCTTAGCCCACCTTCTGGAAAGGGTTCAAAATTCTTCTCCAAAATTGGAATATGTTGAAATGCTGTTGATGGTTCATCCTGAACCGGCGAGAAAAAAACCAACCGCGTGGGTGTACAAGAACCTGGTGAATGGGATTTTTACAACCAAGCTCAACGATGGTGAGTTGAACCACCAAGCTGTGAATGGGAAGACCCAAGAGTTTACCAAGCTGAGAGGCTCTGCCATGCCGGGTGTACCTCGAAGCAGCTCATTGGAGGTGTGAGAAACAGATATCCCACAGGGAACTGATGGGGGAACAGCCTTAAGGGAAGCCAATGGTTAATAAGTCCTTAATAAGGCACTATTTCTGGGGGGGGGGTACGATAGGGTAGGTTGACTCCGTTAAGCTGGGGATATTTTGAATTTTCTTGAAGCTTCCTTGATGGACATCTTGATGGAACTGTTGATTTTTTTTCCCTGGAAAACTAAGGAATGTCACCTGAAAATCAATGGTTGGTTCAGATGTATTTCCTATTGAAAACTCGTCCCTTTTTTGGGGGACGAATTCCTTCGTTTTCGGGGGTGTAAACTTTGGAGAAATCATTCAAAAAGCTGGAGTGATTGGGTGCATTACCACCCACACTTGATGCCAGCGGCAAATAGAGTCATGGAGGTTTATAGGGATTTCCTATGCACAATGTATAAAATGATCCTGCTGGTGACTGTTACTGGGGGGTAGATCGGACCAATAAGTATATCTATATGATGTATAACAAACTTGGAATTGATGGATGAACCATGATTTCTATTGTGTTTAAGTATCATATTAAATATGCTGGTATAACTATGATAAAGTATCACCCTCCAAAAGTTTAACATGGAACCCTGAAAATGGCACCCTGGGAAAACCCGGGGATTCCGAACTTGGAAACCATCATTTTTAGGTGAACCCATGTTAAAAGTGGGAGGGTAGTTATAACTGGTGGGTATCTATGGTCATAACATGTTGAAGGTTCCCAGCCTCGGTCAGGTGGGTGCCACCACAATGGATGACGAGCCTCCCGCTCCTCCACCACGAAATCCAACCCGAGCGCCAACACTCAGATCACGAGAAGACCCAACCCATCTTCCGTTTTTTTTGAAGATTCAGGTTGGTTGGTAACACGCCGTGTATTTCCACATGTTTCATGTTGACCAAGAAAGTCATGAATGCGATGGGTGAGGTGGGGGTTGTTGGTTTATTTTTTTGTTGAAACGTTCGCTTTGTTGAATTGGAACGAACTGTCTCCTGTCTCCAGTGATCAGTTGGGTTGTGGATTTTGCGTGCATGAGATGAACAACTACACCAGATCATGAGGACTGTAACCACAGTCATTATTTCAGGATCACTCTTGACCAACTATGATTTTATGGTTCGTGTACCTGGTGGTTAACAATTGCCACTGCTGGAATCTGTTTTCTTCACCAGCTGCTGACATACCAGTAAGCCAGGTCTTGCTGCTTTGCAAATTTGGGAATCCTTTCAGTATTGATATGGTATTCATACTGTTGGTGGTTCAGAAATCCGGAAAACTCACCAGTTGAGGGTTGGTAGTGTATCCCATTATCTAAACAAGGTTTTGTATATCCAAATGGTGGTTTATTTCCAAACCGTCAACAGTATGGTATTGATATTGTTGGGATGAAACCACGAAAAAATCGTCACAAAAGAACACCCTTTTTTTCGATGGGAGCTTATTCAGGGGGAAGTCTTCTTCCCTAAAGTTGGACCGCTGATGCCCTTGGGTATTGATAGATTCAAAAGACAAACAATAAATCCCCAAAGCTTTCTGACTTTTTTTTTTGGGGGTAGGGAACCTACAACTACAAATGGTATTTATAATTTTCCAAAAAGTCAAGCATTTCATCATTTAATTCTGAGATTTCGGGCTTGGTCACCTATCCGTTGAGTGTGCCTAGGTGGCTGGCGCCCGCGTGCTGGCAGCTTCCCATATTTCCGCGGCAAAAGCTGCTCGAGCGTTGCGGGTCCATGGAAATACAGCACCTCGGGCTGTCTCCCAAACAAGCTCTGTTAATATGGAAGTAACGTATTAGTATAATGTATAGTGTATAGGGATGTAATAGGGTATAGCATAAAATGTTTTTTTGTGTATAGCATATAGTGATAGTGTATATACATAGTGTATTAGTTTGTAGATATAGCGCATTTTGCATTTTTTGCGTATTTAGTGGTAGCGTATCATGAGGCGCCTGCTGCAGTTCGCCTACCTGGCCCTGTCCCTGGGGGTCGTCCCAGGGGACGCTGCTTGGCGGTTTAACCCATTGGAAGATCTGGAGATGGAGGGGAAAAAATCAGGAGAATTGGAAAGAGATGATATTGTTACACATGGAAGTGGACAATCCTTGAAAGACTCATGGGAATATTTGATATTCCAAGAGTTTATGTATTGGATTTATATGTGTGTTTCCGAAAATAGTGGTACCCAACAACCATGGGTTTTCCTACTAAAAATGATCATTTTGGGGTGTTTTGGGGGTACCGCCATTTACGGAAACACCCATATATACCTCTTTTTTGAAACACCATCCCTTTCCGAAAGCACCAGGTTCAATGGGCGCTGTGGCGGGGCGCCGATGAGAGTCGCAAATCAAGAAAGGGTCCCAACAGCCACATGATTTTCATTGAAAATACGTTGTTGCTTCAATTGAAAGTTGAAAGGATTCGAACAATTGTAGTTTTTAGTGGATGTTGGATGTTGGGGGTAGACTTGCCAGTATGTTTTTTTGGTAGAAATTTCATTTTGTTGCAAGCTCCCCCCATGGATTGTTTTCAAAGTTTCCGCAGCGTTCCGTTGGGAACTTCCAGGAATGGCGAAATGATGTGTATGTTTTGGACATGATGTCTTGCACACTTCAGAAGTGAACAAAAGGAATGTTTCTCACATGAAACTTGTTACTGAAATGAAGTGGAAGAGTTTGATGTCAGAACGGGTGTGAGTCACATCATTCTGATGGCTTGCTGCTAAATTTCTTCACTGGGAGTTCTCTAACCACTGCTGTCACCTCTCTAGAATCCCAAAAAAAGGGACTGAATTTGAGCGGCTGCTGGGAGAAATTACACAAATTGAATGAACTTCAAAATTCTAAAGATGAGACATGGATTTTCTCCCGAATTCTGAGGGCAGATTTTTTTCAGGTTTTCTTGTAGCTCTGGAGTGCTTCCAGAATTGACCTGAAGCGACAAGTGATCATGACTGATGTGCAAGAAATAGCAGCCAGTTAGCAGAGGTTTCACAACTAGGAGTTTTTTTGGAGGGGTTCTTGAAATCAGCTGGTTGCTTGGTGTTTTTTAAGATTTCAATCATGGTGCAGCACAGCCTATGGCTAGAAAAACCCGAAAAAAACTCAACGCCCGACGGGGCCCGGAAGCATGTTTGAGAATCCCTCCCGTCGATGGAGCCCTACGGCTGATGCTGGACCAAAAAGCTGGGGATCAGAGCTGCAGAAACTACGGTATCAACGTAGCAATATGGTAAAATTTATAGTAATAGAATATATATCAACCTATTTCCCCGGCCAAGAGATCCATGTATTGACATATATACAGTATATATATATATATCATCATATAGTATATCAATACCTGAAACCTCCCATACATCTTGATGAATTGAAATGAGCAAAGTTTCAGTTTGAATCTACAATCAAATGATACCCCAAAGGTGGTCTAGATATCCACCTTCTTCATGAATTTCAGATTGATGAATCATTATGATTTAGACAGATGACATGAAATTAACACTGGGTTCAAATCGTCACAACACATTGATGGAAAAAAACATATCCAAGGGTTTCTCCCACAGATGTTCCAGTTATGAGATGTTTTTTTTTTTTTTTTCGATGCAACAAACGGAGCAACACCGTCATTCTCAGATGATCAGATCTGAAAAATCCAGGCTTCCCATGCATTTTGGTGGCCTCCAAACTCGTAGATTTGGGAGGCAAAAAAACACAAACATCTCGGGGTTTCAAACAAACCTTCCCTGAAAAAACGTTTTGGCTCAAAGATTGGGTGCAGATTTGGTATCACCAAAGGAGCAGAAAAAAAACCCGAGTTAAAAAAAAACGCTGATGGCCGAGGAAGAGGAGGTGAATCCCAAGGCCGTGTAAAAGGGCTCCGGGATTTTCTTCTGATGAGTTTTTGGTGTTTCGACCTATGCTTTCTTGGCTGTTCGAAATCTTCCGAACTTGTTCCTTAACAAATATTTGTCATTTTTTGATAGGAAGACTTCGGTGGGGTTTGTGGCCACCAAACGCTCGAGTCTAAATCCACATTTTATCAGTACACGGTTGATCTCATACCTGCCAGGCATACCCCTTGGCCAAGGCTCATTGGTGGAAGTGGAAGGTTTTTGTGCATGAACTTGGTGAAACGACCCCCAAAAATATTGATCCTGGTGGCCACTGTTACTGGAGGGAGCTTGCCAAGAGTCATTTTGTTTCAAAATTAGTGGTACAGCATATGCTTTTTTTCACAATGACTGTACATCTTAGGTGTCTGTGGTGTGCTTGTAGTGTTGCATATGCTTACTATTGCATACTTGCAGTAGTATAATAAGTTTCATGTACTCGCTGCTCGTACAGTTTGATAAACTCAATCTGGAAGCTTCAAACTCCCTGGTTTGTAGATAATTGTAATGAACAAAAACTATGGTCCAATGGTTCATCTTTTATCTCTTTTTCTATGTTGCAAACATGTTTTCCCATGGTTTTTGGATTACACTGGAATCATCCAACTAATTTCTTTGCCTCCTCCAGGAAGCCCTCACAGTGACTATCTTGGATCTAGTGCATCTTGGAAGCAACTCATTTGGGCCTCGTGCTTTTGAAAGAAAAAAACCAAAAAAACCTCACTAGTATAATCAAGTGCAGCCATGAGATACCACATTTTGCGGGCTAGAGTGTTGTGGCAACAAAAATCATTGGCAAGTGAAACTTGGACCACGGTCTTCCTTTGGCAACTTGTTTCGGCTCATCAGTGGAGGAGATGCAACTCGCAGTTTTCATTGCACTACTGGAGGAAAGCTGCGAAAAACCAACGCCTGATAGCAAGGTGTTGTTGCCAAGTCTCAAGAAAATCAGATCCAACCCCTCTAAACCGAACCAGGTTCAGGTACCAACACATGGTATCAACTTGCACCTTTTCATAAATTTCTCTTGTGATTCAACCATCTTCCTCCCAACAAAAGTCATACAATCGCATGTTTTTCAATACCCCCCTCCTATCCGCTCCAGTGGTTGGGATTTCCAAGGCAACAAGCAGCGAACTATAAGCAGCTGAAGAAAGGTGCGAACGAGGCGACGAAAACACTGAATCGAGGTACTGCTGAATTGGTGATCTTGGCAGCAGATGCTGAACCTTTGGAGATCTTGCTCCACTTGTTGGGAAACCAAGGGAGTTAAGGCAAAGGTCAATGAAGTGACAGGTTTACAAAGATGGGGGATGGGGGTGGTTTCCTTGGGTTACCGGGCCTCTTGGATCATCCATCCCCGCAAATAAGCAACACCGACCCTACTTGAAGCCATGCATCCACACACACTTGGTGAAGCTGAGGCCCTTGGTTTGTGAAGACAAGAATGTACCATATGTCTTCGTAAAGTCCAAGACTGCCCTGGGGCGTGCATGTGGTGTATCGAGGCATATGGGGTCGGACTCAGTGGACTCAGTGCTCAGCTGAGCTGAGGAGATAATTTTTGTAGGACAATGGACAAATAGTGAGCCAATCCTCCCAAATCAATCCAAACTCTGAACCATGGTGAACCATGATGAACCACAGGAAAAAATCTGTGACAAAAACACAGATCTTAGGGTCAATGTGAGACTGAATATGTCTTCCTTAGTCGATCTGTGGCTGATTTGAACAAGTCGACCATCTTGATGATTTTTTGTGTACAGCTCCATGATATTCCAAAGGACAACAAAGGTCCAAAGTTGAGGTTTCAATCATGCCTTTCAAAATGGATGCATTGGTGAATTTAACGAACTACTTCTGCAGAGTTGTTTCTTCCAATTTTCCAAATGATACTGTTGATGGTTCAGAAATCCGGCGATCACCAGTTGAGGTTGGTAGTTTATCCCATGGATTTCAGCCATCAACAGTAACATACAAACGCACCAAGCTGGCGATCCAATGTAGCACAAGTTGGTCATCCCATTTCCTTTTGATTCAATGGACCCTTTGGGGTCGCGGGGGAAACGAAGGGCAGAGCTAGAGGAGAGTGACAACAACGACTCACTTTTTGCGAGTTATTGAATTGAATCTTCTCGCAGTCAAGCTAGTTTGAAATCCTTTTAAATGGGCTATTTGCTTTCACTTCATTGTTTCACCTTCTTTTGGAAAATGACATGCACAATCCACACTTGATCACACACCTTTTAGAAAAAATCAGCTCCCACTTCGCCGATTTTTTTTCGGTCCAACGCTGGCCGCGCCGCCCATGACGGGTTGGCAATCCTCGTTTCAGGCCAGTGATCTCTTGCTCCATCACATCAAAGGAAGGTTCTCAGCTCAATACGCAGATTCAGGACGGATGCAAGTGCTTGATGGGCCAAAAATTCGGTGGATTGGTGGGGAAATGGTGAAATTAAGTTAAGACGAAGTAGGTTTTGCAGAGTGGGATTAGATAGATTGTTTTGTTTGATGGATGGTGCAAGACTTGGTTTATTACCAGCATCGGTCTACAGATTTTTGAAGCGTTATTTTCCTGGTGTGTCATCTTTATTTTAATTTTTTTGAGGGGGGGTTGGCCAGATGTGGCTTTGCTTCTTCTGGGATTTGTGGGGTGCTCTGGTGATTCTGAACTTCCTGGGCAACTTTTTGCAAAGTTTTAACGATCAACTCTGGCAAGTATGCTTTCTTCTGCTACAGGACTTGAAGGACCAGATTGAGATGATCTTGACCTAAAGCAGATGAAGCTGTAGATCTGTGTATATAGATGAGAGGGCTTGAGGGTGAAACAGCATGAAACAGCTGAACCATGAAGTGTGCAGACGAGCGGCAACAAAAAAGCGGCTTCTTCACAATATTGTTCGCTTTTAGACATTTCAGGTGCACTCCGGTAAACAAATATAGCTGGCTACAATGGACCATGAATTCC
The DNA here is from genome assembly GCA_000507305.1 of Breviolum minutum Mf 1.05b.01. Lineage (NCBI taxonomy): Eukaryota > Dinophyceae > Suessiales > Symbiodiniaceae > Breviolum > Breviolum minutum. The sequence goes on from DF240851.1 coordinate 77,388, forward strand.
ATGAATGAAGATGTATTACCTATTGAACATGGAGATTTGCGCCATGTTGGTTTACACCATGCCATACAAATCACAGAGACTTTGAAGGCTCAACAGACAGAACTGGTTGCATGAATTATCGCAATGTCGGACCCAACCAACCCCGACACCACTCCCCGAATTGGGGTAGCAACTGTTTGTAACGTTTCGGAAATTCACCTGTACAAATGGACAACCAATTCAGGTGGTGTGACATGTGGAGACACCAGGTCTGATTCAGCATGTCTCTGAGCATGGATCGCCACATCTTGGCTTGCAGTGAGTTGACAACAAAGTGAGTTAGGATATGTTAGGATGCTATGAGGTGTTCAAAACTTAGATGTGACTGGCAGCATATCACATACTTTTTGCAGGTTCTCAAAGATATATTCACTCTTTCTTGATCTTTCACCGCATCAAGTCATTTCAATTTCTCAGTTCTTTAAAAAAATGTACTTGTAGATATCTCCAAATCACTTAAACCATTCTTAAACTGTCTTATTCAGATGGACATCTTTCCACAATGACCCATAATCTCTTCAACCGAATCGCAAGAGAGTGCTGAGCAACTTTCCGCAACTTTCCGGAACGGTTTCCGGAAGGGTTCCCCATGTCGTTTGGGAAGGCTGATTCCGTGAGACCTGATTTGGTTGAATCTTTGAATGTGCAAATTGCTGCCATCCCCTCCACCCAAATGGTGACCGGAGACCGATGTTTTCCATTTTTTGGTGACCTGAAACTCGCAAATGCCGCAATGCCGCACCCATGCATATATTAGCCGCACATAATGTACAACGTCTAGATGTCTAGAAACCTATATCAGCTGTAAAAGATATTATTCATAGCTATATTTTGCATTGCGGCCATGTTGAGTTGTTGGCATTGCGGACAAGCTAATCACCCAAGAAAAACTTGATCGAGGCACCTCCGAGATTGAACCATGTGCTGTTGCCGAAGCGGGGAAGCCGAACTACGACATTGTCGTGGGTCAGCTGAGCCACGAAGAAAACTCTCCTACATTCCATTATACTGGTTGGTTAATAGGGATCCTTATAATGCTTCATTATAATCCCTATAAAACTGGGTAGTATAATCTCCTATATACCCAAAACAACCAAGGTTTTTTTCATTGCTCAGCTGTTTTTCTTTATTGCCGAAGGTCAAAAAAGGAGGATGTGTAAGAAGGTTGTTTTTGGGGAGTTGGATTGTTGCAAAAGGTCGATATAATACATTGTGATTTTGCAACACCAAATTTGCGCTTTCGTTGGTTCTATAACGCCTAAGATTTGTGAAGATCCAGAGATATTGTTGAAGACATGGTGAAATTTGGCGGAAAAAAACACAAAAAAGATGGGTTGATCAATGTGTTTGCTGGAATTTGTTGATCAACTCCAGGGAATTTGTTGATCAACTCCAGGGAATTTCTAGCACTTTGAGTTTTTTTCATCTTTTTTCAACATCAAAGGGCGATTTGAATGCTGTTTTGGTGATGTTTTTGTTGGTCCAAGAAGACGAAACGAGGACGAGGCGCGATTCAATCTTTGGATCCTGATCAATCTGACTATTTTGGGATGTTCCACTCATGATAGTCGAAAGGTGAAGGTTAAGGTTGCAAAATTTCTGAAGCATCTCATGTGATGCTAGTTGGAAGCTGTTTTTTTTCCCGCTTGGTCATGATGGCATTTTTGGAGAAAAATCTGAGATTTATAGAAACTGAAACGTTGATCAACCCCAAATTCGGTGGTTTAGAGTTTCTGGGAATTTTCCAAAAACGGGACCTGGAAGCTGAAGCGCCATCTTTTTTTTTCCAGCAAAATCCATCGAAACCGAAACTTCAAAGCTCCAAAGAAAAGTGAGAATTTCTTTTTTGGCGTAAATCTGATGTCAGGTGGAACCCACTGAGTGGTTGTTGTTGGTGGTGGTGGTGGTGGTGATGGTGGTGGTGGTGGTGGTGGTTGGTGGTTGGTGGTTGGTGGTTGGTGGTTGGTGGTTGGTGGTTGGTGATTGTTGTTGTTGTTGTTGTTGTTGTTGTTGTTGTTGTTGTTGTTGTTGTTGTTGTTGTCCCCAGGTTGGTTTTTTCAACCACGCCCAGGCACCAAGTAAAAATCGTCGTTACTTTTTTTGTGCCGAGGCGCGACCGAAGCTTGGAATCATCCCATGGCAAGGTGCCATTCCCCAGAATTTCAGTATGGCAGGAAGGTGTTGTTTGGGGACCTTGCCAATGGCTATGGCCTGGTATTCTTCAACACTGTGTCTTTTTGTTTCATTTAAGATTTGATTTATGCAGCTGGGTAGGTGATGTATTTGTTGATATTTGGTGTATGTTGATGAAAATAATGGATTTTTAAAACTCGAAACAGTTGCAGTCCCGAAACGCCAAGAAACATCTTATCATCTCGACATCCACTAGGCACCACCGGTCCCTCGAGCGTGGGGGCTGCCAATGGGATCTGCCTGTGGTTTGTCATTTGGACCTAAGGTTTTGGGGGCCCTCAAAGGAGTGCATTTTAGTATGACTTTCCATATACGACTTCCATAATTTTACAATCAAAAGTGGAGTTTAGGGCCCCTAATTTGGAGACTAATCCCAAGTAACGGTGCAAAAATACCTCGAGGATGGCGGCCGAATGTCACCCTTGAAATATCTTGATGTTATTCCAGAATTCAATAGTAATAGTCTCTCTATACTCTATACACTGCTCCAAGCATGTCCACACCATGCGATCCCCCCAAAAACTTGAGAGGCCCAAACGCATCCACGTTCACAGCTATACAGGCTATACAGCTATACCACTCACCTACCAGCACCAGCAATGAGGACACCAATCAAAAGAGAAAAGTCATATTGATTTAATTGATTGAGTAATTTGATATTCTTTACTATATATATAATATATATATATATACATATATTTTGTAGCATGTCTATTCGTGAGGAGGATTCCCCCCGTTTTCCGAAAAAACCTTGAGATTTTTTCCTACTACTTTTCACCGCTGGCGAGGCCTCGAGCAGCTGTGAAGCCACATTCGGCAGGTGTCTCTTAACGGAGTGTCTCCGTGGGATTTTGGTTCCATTGGTTATTGACCCAAAGTGACAACCATTTGGAACAGGTGTTCCGAAATCACCAGTTGGAAACCCCACTTGACTCTGAAGTGACAGATTTTTCAGAATACTGACGATGATGATGGTGGCTTTGATGATGGTGGCTTTGATGATGATGATGATGATGATGATGATGATGATGATGATGATGATGTTGTTGTTGTTGCGGTTGTTGTTGTTGTTGTTGTTGATGATGGTGATGAACTCGTTTCGGTGACCAGGTGCATTGGCGAAGGCCACGTGGTCCCGACGGCCAAGCGAAGGCGTTGCATCGGATGATTGCTGGAGTGGCAGTTGGATGTACCTGATATATCCTGATATAGGCTTTTGATGTTAAAGGATTTATTTTGGTGGTGATGATGGTCATGCCAGTGATGAATCAGATGATGGTGGTGATACCATGATACCTATACAGACACAAATGAATTGTACGTGTGGAGCATGCAGCAGCACACAAAAAAGGGCCCTGTGGACTATCTAGTGATGGTCAGCTGTCACTTGCGTGGGCCTGGGAATTTCTTTCTTTCTTTCTTTCTTTCTTTCTTTCTTTCTGCTACAAAAAAATCATCAAGTCACGTTGGTGAAATATGACTCCATTCACTATGCACTCATAATTATTCACTTCTTTTCTTTGACATTCCTTTCATTGTGTTTGTGGAGTCAATCCTTTAGCGTCGAAAAACCAACATACAAATACGAGACCCATGGGATCAACGAACCTGAAAACGCCCGTAAAAATTATCATCACTCTAGGTGACATCATCCCCGAAATTCCGATTTGGACAGGGATAATTTCAAATTCAATTCATCTCTGTAGTTTTTTTCCGAACACCGGCTGAATTTTCTGGGAGTGCAAATGATTGTGCAACCACACTCCAAGAAAGTTCCCCTCCATCCAGTATATCTATATGATAATACGTATATATATATATATATACATATGTAGCTACTACATAGATATATACTTGTTATTTTCCTGTTCTTCCCTCACACTGCGGTTTCACCGCATTGGCTTTGGACCTTGGTAAGACATTTGGAGGCGTCATCGGAAGCCATTTGAGTCACTTAACCAGTGAGACTCGAAAACCCAGTGGAGTGACCCGACTCAACCGAAACGTCGAAAAAATCCGAACCCCCTCCAGTATCCGGAGGAAACGAAGACCTTATAGGGACGTTTACACGCCATTTTTTGTTTCCCTGGGGGGTATTCGGTGTGGTTGGGAGTTGGAGGTGCGAAGAGAGTGGGATGAATCTAGGGTTGTTGGAGCTCCGGGAGTAATAACAAAATACCTGGAACCCCAAATGACCCAAGGTTTTGATTGGAACTTGGAAATGATTTGGAACTTGAAATAACTCCCCCAAAACCAATTTGCATGACACTTCGTCCTGGTACACCCCTGAAAACTAACATGACCATGGAGAATTCAGCATTTTTAATAGGAGATGCATCTTCAACTGGTTGTTTTTTCCATTGTCATGTGAGTTTTTGGTGCTTACTAGGCAAGGGACTTGCCATGGAGTCCATCCCCATCGGTTTTGAGACGCCCAAACCTCGTAGATTTCGGCGACGAGTGAGCTCAGGATAGCCCCTTTGCTCGTATCAATTGGCTGAAAAGGGAGTCGCAACCTAAGCTGGGTGGTTTTCCATTTTTTTTAAAAGTAATTTTCACCCATAACCTGGGCAAATTATCCAAGTTGACATCATTTGACGCATAGTTTTTTTTGCAAATGGGTTGAAGCCACCAATTAGTAATTAGTAAGAGTTTCTCCATGATCATCTTGGTTTTTTTGGGTGGTTTTTTGGTAGTCCGGGAACTGGGTAGCAAACAAAAAGTGGAAAAGGGACAAAGGAAAAGGGAAGGGGGGGCTTTAAGTGGTGAATCCATGAGATGCACCAGCAGGGGTAATCCAACATCTTTGGAATTCTGACAAATTCTGAGTACATCATACATTTTTAGTAAATAATGTATACAAATTCATAATAACACTACCACTTTGCACAGATAGTTGCATGGTCCAGTCACATGAGCAGGTTCCAACTTTTTTCTCCGCAGAAGCCAAGGCAAGAATGTCCGGAGAACCAAGCGATAGAAGTAGGACCTCCTCGTAGGTGCCAAGGGAAAAAACCGTTCGATAAGTGATGCTGATGAATGCCTTACCCAAAGAGTGTCCTTAGCAGACCTGAAATGGACACTTTGCACACCGTTGGCCGGGTGTGGGGCGCATAACAAGCTTTCCTTTTTCACTTGCAAGGCAAGGTGATGTTGGAAGATGGGAGCTTGGGGCCAACCCATTTTTGCTGAATGGATGACAATGACACGATGCGCTAACGTGGTCATTGGGTTCCCAGGGCAGGAAACGGGACTAGGTCCGCAATATTGGCGGTCGCCCCACCTGCACTTGTGATTGCACAGAGGGGAGGCCTTTTAGAATCAATTGTAGCAGACGAACAGTTGGACATTGCCAAGGCAAACTGTGTATGTACATGTGTTGCGTTGGTTTTGTAGCGGTAGCTGCCGCTGCCGCTTTGTTTTTGGACAGTCTTGTCCAGCCAACGTTGGCGAAGAGACCCCGCAGGATCCTTCCTCTCTTTTTGCAAGAATCTCAGAAAATGCTTGATGTTTCCACGGAAGGTGCTTTCGTGCCCTGTTGGCGTTCAGTGTGGATTAGGTGTTTGCAAATGGCCAGCCGTTATGAGAGAGGTTGTGTCTTGTGATAGGTTACAAGGGTGCCTATTGTTTTTTCACTTTCAGCAGTTCGGCCATTTCATATATCTACCAATTTCTCCTTGCACCAGCTGGCTTCAGTCACAGATGAAAGTATATTTGATTTTTCAGTTTGTCTTAGCAACATCCCTGGCAACAGACTGCCATGCCTTACCCAAAGAGTGTCCTTAGCAGACCTGAAATGGACACTTTGCACACCGTTGGCCGGGTGTGGGGCGCATAACAAGCTTTCCTTTTTCACTTGCAAGGCAAGGTGATGTTGGAAGATGGGAGCTTGGGGCCAACCCATTTTTGCTGAATGGATGACAATGACACGATGCGCTAACGTGGTCATTGGGTTCCCAGGGCAGGAAACGGGACTAGGTCCGCAATATTGGCGGTCGCCCCACCTGCACTTGTGATTGCACAGAGGGGAGGCCTTTTAGAATCAATTGTATAGACTGACAGTTGGACATTGCCAAGGCAAACTGTGTATGTACATGTGTGGCGTTGTTGTTGGAGGGGTAGCTGCCGCTTTGTTTTTGGACAGTCTTGTCGAGCTAACTTCCTGTCTTTTTGCAAGAATCTCAGAAAATGCTTGATGTTTCCACGGAAGGTGCTTTCGTGCCCTGTTGACGTTGAGTGTGGATTAGGTGTTTGCAAATGGCCAGCCGTCATGAGAGAGGTGGTGTCTTGTGATAGGTTACAAGGGTGCCTATTGTTTTTTCACTTTCAGAAGTTCGGCCATTTCATATATCTATCAATTTCTCCTTGCACCAGCTGCCTTCAGTCACAGATGAAAGTATATTTGATTTTTCAGTTTCTCTCAGACTGCCATGCCTGACCCAAAGAGTGTCCTTAGCAGACCTGAAATGGACACTTTGCACACCGTTGGCCGGGTGTGGGGCGCATAACAAGCTTTCCTTTTTCACTTGCAAGGCAAGGTGATGTTGGAAGATGGGAGCTTGGGGCCAACCCATTTTTGCTGAATGGATGACAATGACACGATGCGCTAACGTGGTCATTGGGTTCCCAGGGCAGGAAACGGGACTAGGTCTGCAATATTGGCGGTCGCCCCACCTGCACTTGTGATTGCACAGAGGGGAGGCCTTTTAGAATCAATTGTATAGACTGACAGTTGGACATTGCCAAGGCAAACTGTGTATGTACATGTGTGGCGTTGTTGTTGGAGGGGTAGCTGCCGCTTTGTTTTTGGACAGTCTTGTCGAGCTAACCTTTACAAAGAAACCACAGGATCCTTCCTTTGATTGGTAGAAGGTCTAGATGGGTGACATCTCACGACATGCCAGATATCTTTAAGTGTTAGGTTCCGGATATTCCGTGATTTAGGCTGGAGATCAGGATGTTTTTGGTCAACTTTCGACATTTTGGAGGCCAGAATCAACGGCAGAGAACGACTTTCGGAGAGGACATATCTTAGGTGCCAGGGATCTGAACAAGGGAGACATTGGTCAAGAGTCTTGAGTTTTTCTCAGATTTTACTGAAACATTCAGTCACATTTGTCGAACGTCATGATTTGTTTTTTTTTCAGTTTTTTGTGGACACCTTTTTTCACAAGATTTTCATGACATTTCGGTTTTATCCGAATGCTTTTCTTTTTCTTTTTCGAAAAAAAACATCTAGAGGGAGCGAGGTTGCTCCGGAGTGAGCTACCCCCAGCCAGTTCGGATCAGCAGATTGGGTTGGATGGTATTGTCAAATCCTGAAAGTCCCTGCAAGTTAAGGATTTGGGATACATGTCCGCAAGTTAGCAACTCCAAAAAAGGGTGTAACAAAGGATGTAAAAAGTAAAACGATTTATTTCCCTGCAACTAACATATCATATTCCAAGGAACTATTGAAGATTAACATATCTTTTTCCCAAGGTGAGATATGTCAGTTCCCTGGAGGGGAAACCCATATGCACCTTACTACCACCACATTTCCCCAGCTGGACATCGGGATGGACCCAACGGATTTAACTTCCGCCAGGTGCTGAGGTGAGTTCTTTCAAAGGGATCCATTGGAGCAAGCACCTGGGATGATGAACGAAACACTCAGAAAAGCAAAGGAAATTGAAATGAAATTGACATACATGTTTACATGTTTCCTGAAGTGTGCATTGTTTTTTTTTTAAAGAGAAAAAAAGTGACCAAAAAGAGTAAATATATATATATATATATCTATATATATATATATATGATACCAAGGGTGTATATACATGTATATATCAAATACACTTAAATTTACACATGCCATAAAGTGCCAGATGTAAAGGATTCCCAGGAAGAAACAACCGTTGTCTAAATAGAAACAGCCGTTGTTTCTGCCAACCCAAACCAGCCTCGCCGAAGTTTCAGGGTGAGCAATTATGAAGCCACCGATCGACCCTTGATTCGGAAGTCACTGTTGAGAGAGATGCAGGTCTGGGGAGATTCGGGATTGTTTGTTGGAGGAATATTACAGAATTTATCGTTGCTTTTTTTTGGTCGTCGTTGAATGTTTTTGTGTCTGGGATGTTTGGGGGAAGATTTATGAAATTTAAAGTGAACTTTTGTTCGATTGGGTGGCTCAACCACCAATCAATCCTAGATGCCCATTGCATGGGTTAATAATTGCAGGACAACATGGGACCCCAAATCTGGAAATCTCCCTCAGCTTTCAGCCTCGCAGAGTGTCCTTCAAAAAGCACAATGGTAGCTACATCTACTGATCATCACAGATGTAGAGCAGCGCATTGCTGCAAATCTTTGGCCCACTTTTCAAATCTTTGGCCCAAGTGTTTTTTTTCAAAGGCTGTGGTTGGGAAATGGAATATTCACAGAATCCCAAAACATAGAAATTGAAATGAATGAAATGACAAGTTTTTTGCTGCTTTTTCATGTGTATACCAACAACTTTCAATTCGACACTTCGGCCCTTCCTCGGCAATTTGGGTGTCAGGAAGCACCCCAACATTTGGAGTGGCTCCATGTGTGGGTCCCCAGGTGGAGAGATCCGGATCCTTCGATACCTGGTGAAATCTAGATCAACAGAGTGGTGACCCAGAGATCCTGGAGATGGAAACATTCTGGGGTATTTCAGAAAATTGAATCTAATTTTTCCCAAACAGAAAAAGTACCGCACCAGTTATGTGTATATATACCTGGTCAAATTATAGCGACCTAAAACACGACCGATTGCCCCCGAAAGGTGGCTAAGGAAGTGAAATCCCCTTATTTCAGGAAAATCCAGGTTGGTGAAATATTATAATTTGGCCAGATATACTATACTATATATTATATAAATATTGATATACAGATACTCTAGTGAGCAGCCATGGACCTCTTGGCCTTCGTTGAGAACATCCTAGTATACCTCCACCATTCAAAAAATGCAGAGTTTTTCTTGAAGGACTCATCATCATGAGTCATGATGAAACCTGGTGATTTATACAAGCACCCCCTTATAAAAAGGTATAATCATGAAAGTTGTTGTTAGAAAAAGATTTTTATTGATCCAAGTTTTGCAAAAAAAATCTCTCCAGCACAACTCTCGGAAGAAATTGTTTCAATAACTGAGGCGCCAGCGCCAACAGTTTATGAAGACAAAGATTACTCCAGACGCAATGTGCCCCTCGGCCGATGTATAGCGCGATGCACCACAAAAACCGGGTCTTTGGAGTTTCTGGATCATCGGCTGTTTTGTTTTTATTGAAATTAAGTTCATTCCGATGTGTAGTTGTACTGTCATTTTTTTCATTGGTACTTGTTTATTGCACTGGCATCTTAGAAAGAACCAACTTTATTGAATTGTGTTCGTTTTTTTCTAAATCTATGCTATTCCATACATCTGTGTTGAAAGCATCCATACTTTACCACAGCGGTGCTGTCCAGTTTGGCCCGAGAAGCCAAAGAAGATGAAGATCGACACCTGGAGCAGCGACAGGCGATACAACTTGATACCTGGAGGATCATCCCATGATTTGTAAACGGGTTAGTAACCGTGCTTGGCAACCCCGGTTAAGTAACCACTTACTTAGTAGGGTGGTCATCCAAGTAGGATAAATATGGATAAATATAAACATGAAAAATATATACTGGATATATCAACTGCAGGCTGCTGTTTTTTTTTCTTCTATTTTTCAAACGTGTTGACCCAAATGCAAGGGACATTTCATCCATTGGCTTCTGCCTGAAATCAGCAAAAAATTGGAGTGCCGACGAGTCGTCCACGAAAAAAAATCCACCATCAGCAAGTCGTCACTACTTTGCCTTGAGAAATCCAATAGGAAGCTTGTAAAGTTTTTCTCTAAAAGAATATATAATACTTTGTTGCTGAAAATCAATGTGAACCATAATCATATACATATATCTGATATACATATACATATGCGTTATAAATCATACATATTAACGTATCTATTATTATCTATATTCGTGTTATGTATATGTACATAAATATATGTATATATATACACATGTATATCTATAGTATGATATGAAACATCTTCGGCTTTTCCCAAGCATGTCATCTTCAAAATCGAAAATCCTCCGTTTTCGTGAACATTGTTCCCTTCACAGGGCTCCGCCGCTGGGTATGGCCGTCGGGGTGCTTAAGGGAAGACATGGAACAATGGCCCAATGTTTTCAGGAAAATACAGGTGGAAGCCAAAGCTTCTGGGAAAGAGCCGTTTTTCCTCAATTTGGATGAGACTTCGATCAGCTAGTGGTGGTCAGATGGAAACATTGGTGTCATAATTCACTCATATATTATTATATATTATCGATAATTTGATCCTGATCTCTGGAGCTATTCAAAAGTTGTTAGAAGTTTCGGCTCACCAATGAAATCCATGGGTTTCCTCCAAAATTCTCATTTGGGTGTATCTCACAATGGTGGACTTTAAATCGAAGAATCTGTTATTTCAATGAAAAAACAAAGTTGAGGGGTCCCAATCTTTGGGTTGACGCATCTCCAATTTTACGGTGATTGATTTGTTTTCCGGGGAATCGGCCCCTTTTTTTAACCAGCTTTTCGTTGGCGAAAGACATATCTCTTCGCCCATCCAATGAAACTGTGGACGGCGACAAAATCCTGTGCTAGATGGTCAGGTGGTAGCTAGTTAATCTGTTTCCAGTATCCCCATGGACAAACCCCCTTTTGACACCAAAGTGTAGGATCCTGGAACCCGAAAAGAATCTGGGTATCAGTTTCTTTTATATAACTTCAGGTACTCGTAGGTGAATGCTATCTTTGCATCATTTACCCAGGAATCATCTTAAAAGTCGAATCGATTTTCAACAGCGAAAACCGCCAGATATTTATATGTGAATTATGTGACCCGTGGCCATGCCCATACTAAAGATACTCAGAAGTTTAACAATGAGTTTACCTCTGAGAAGTTACCTTCTTTAAAGGAGAGTAGTCTTCCAACCCACCTTTTTTTCAGGTCTTTTTCTGTTAAACTTCAGGGGGTTGTCCTTGGGTCATCCATCTCGGTGTCAGGTCGCAACGTGCTGGACCGAGAAGTGGCCAAAGATGGGGAAACGGCGAACATGCCACGACCCGCCGTGGTGGAGGCCCGGGGGGAACATCATAAAACCATTTACTGATATATATATATGGTGGGTAAGGAGGAAGTGGTAGTTTTACTACTTTTGGGAGGAGACCCTACTTGCAAGACCAAGATATACCAACTATGGGTTCTATTTAGTGTTATAGTTATAGGGAAACATCGGGTAATATGGGGAAATATCTGCTCTCCCAAAGGTATCCAGACCTTCCGTGTGATATATGATATTTGCATGATAATTTTGTTATTGTTCTCTGATTTAAACTCATTGTTTTTTGTTTTTCATAATCCAATTGGATGAGAATGGTGAAATTTCTTGAACCTAAATACAAACACAGAAAGGTCGGAAGAGCATAGTCTTGTATAGTTTTCACCTTTAGCCAAATATCGATAAAGAAATATCAATGCAAAAAAATCGTGACTCAATGATCATTAAGATGCCAGGTAAAGGGGGAAGCCACATTGATTCGTTCAGTTTTGTAGGGTTAAAAGAATCATTGAATGGAAACATAGTTGTGTTCTTATTTAAAAAAACGCAAATAAAAGACAAATAAAAGAGAATCCACTATTTCAAAAAAACGTGAAAAACAGGCAAATAAAAGGGAATCCACTGTTTCAAAAAACGTGAAAAAATGTGATGTAAACACACCTTTTTTGGAAAATCACCTTTTTTTTACCTTTTTGGTCTTTTTTTCCTGTTTTCCAATGAAAAAGTTGATTTTTCACACGGTGGTCCTGTTTTCTTCCTGGATTCCTGGAATTCGTGTTTTTTTCT
>DF240852.1:0-26433 GCA_000507305.1 Breviolum minutum Mf 1.05b.01
TCCAAAAGAAAAACACCCCCAACCCCCCTCCAGCTTCTTTGTTCTTTTAGCTTGCCTCCTCTCACGGCACCAACACCACCGCCACCAGCACCACCATCAACAGCCACAGCAACAACAACGACCAGAACAGGTTCAAAACAAAGACCACCATCATGGTCGTCAGCGATGCGTCTGGGGGGGAGGCGCTGCGCCCTCCCTTCCAACCCCCCCTCCAGCTTCTTTATTCTTGTCGGAATATGAGGAAATACCAAAAAACCGAAGTTTTCCAGCTGTAATTTTTGTTGTTTTAAAGTTGCCTTGTCTGGACATGAAAACTGATGCAAAAAACCTCCGTGGGACTGATGCAAAAAACCCCCGGCAAGCCGGCACCGTCGCAAAAAAACCCCGTGGGACTGCTGCAAAAAACCCTCCCCAGCTAGCACCGTTGCAAAAAAACCCCGTTACCGTATGAAATGTCCCCACTGTAGCAAAAAACCCCTATTACCGTCGCAAAAAACCCAACCCCCCCCAAGGGTTCCCCCTTCACCAAGGAACTGGTATTTGCAAGGCCTTGCGAAGTGAACTCTGACATCATCGCGGTGCAAGCACAAAACACCTCCGAGTGCAAGTCTTGTTCGAGAACTGAAACTCGTAACCGGCAGGCAACAACATGACATGAGTTATGTATAGTAGACATTGAAAATCTCAGGAAAGTCAAAGGGGGCTACGACCGGGCTACGAGTTGTCTTGAGATTGCCTTAGACTTGCAGAGATTTGCGAAATTAATCTTCTTCGAATTGATGAATTAATCTGATTCAGTTGCAAGAAGTACGTATATGCCTAAAATATCTTAAGAACAAATTAGCAACGAGGACAGTCACAAATCCTACCGCTTTTGATGGAAATGAGCAAGAGGGCAGTGTTCAAAACTGGGGTTAATAGGTAATCTCCACATATGTAACTGGATATAAGTTTCCTCCCCTTTGTTACCGAAACAAAAAGACCAGGGTTTCTCTTTATCTCACCAGCCCCTCCCCAAATGCAACTGTTCACCTGATGAACGCTTTATAACTGTCCATGTTTGCTAATATATCCTTGTCCTATCCTTAAACAAGCGAAACTTCGTTGGACGGTGCACTACGACATTCGTTAAGCGACCCAAAAAACGAAACGATTTGGGATCAAGCTTTCCTAGTTGGTGGTTTCAACCCATTTGAAAAATATTAGTCAAAATAAAGAATATTTGAAACCACCACCTAGTTTCGGGCACTTTGAATCACCATGTGTATTCCCAGATGCACTCCCTTAAACCAACAAACCAACAAATAGCCACCCCCGCTTATTCCCAGTTTCATGGATACACTCCCTAAAACTAAAAGTTCGCCCCTGAAAAATGGTGCTTGGGAGACGATCCTTTCCTTTTGGTGCTTGGCGTATGTTCAGGGACAAAGTCTTCGTTTGAGGGAGGGCATCTGTTTTTTGTGTATCGGATCATCAGGTTCCATGCTTGAACAACAATTCATTGAAAGAATGCTTCATTTTCAAGGTGGTGTGGGTGAAACGCCATTCTACCGGATCTTTTTGTAGATTAATTATTAGGGAGCTATAACACATTAAAAGCAACAGAACTGGTGAAGCAACTGGCGACTCCAGTGTTGTGCAAAACAAGTTTTCTCTTTTTTAAACAGTTGGGCAAAACAAAATAATTCGTCTCAAACATGCAGCTCAGTGAGTGCATGCATCTTTAGCGGGTCGTGCTACCCACCTGAAAATTGTGCGGGTGACTAAGCCGCTAACAAAGGTGTATATCTAATTTATCTATATAAAATACTATCCAGTATATATGAGTAGTAAATACCGACATATACCGACTCTATTGCAGGACATGATGTTCTACTTCGTTATCATATCTATCATGTATGCATGTATCCATGCAATTGCATGCACATATATATGCTGGTTGGGTGCCAAAAACTTCCAGATTTCAGAAATCAACTCCCGCCTCTTCCACAACTGGCTCTCGATGCAGCATTTTTGTACATGCTTGTGCTAGATTTGAAATGTCCTACGCGGCGTTTCGGAGTTGATGGACTGAACCTTTCAGGTGATGGTAATTGCAAACTACACGTACCGTAAAACTAACAGCAAGTTCGCCCCTGAAAATAGGCCGGGCCCCAAAAGGAACTGAGTATTCCAACCATCCATTTTCAGGTGCGAACTGTTAGTTTCAGGGAGGGTATTTTGTGGTTTAACCAACGCCTTTGAAAAATGTGCTTGTCAAAATGGGACAATCTGTCCCATTTTTAGTGGTGAAAATTAAAACAAAGGTTTGAAACCACCACCCAGCAAACCATTTGGAAATAAGAAACGAAACTATAAACTATACTATGGATGGTTGGAAGAACTTGTTCTTTTTCTGACTGCTAGATTTTACAGGGGCTTTGTTGATTTTTTGGGGAGTAGTGACAATGTGTGAAATGGGAAAAAACAAAGATCCAATTCCAAAACGGTGTGAAGCCACCACCAAGTTGAATGCTTGAATAATGAATGGGGAAAGGATCAAGGAAGAAATACTTCGACAGAAATTAAGGAGGTGATTTTCAGTTGTGTTGATCTCAATTATCTAAATTATCTGCTAGGTTGGTAGTTTCAAAACATCTTAAACAATGCTTGTCATATTGAACATCTTCTTACTCGAATCTTCAATGTGGAAACATGTGAAAATCAAGAAACTTGGAACTACCAGCCACTGCATGTATAAACCTCATATTGCAGTCTAATACGCGAATGCGTCAATTGCAACACCCATACAAATCGGTAAAGGCGCACGACAGCACTTGGCACCGCACCTATTCGGTGGCATTGCGAAGCAATGGCGCAGCAGCCTGCAGCAAACAGTGCCAGTTTAGCAATGCAGTGCTTGCTATCAAAATGTTCGGGCTATTCACACCCCTGCAGATTAAGGGCTGGAACATAATCATGAAGGTTTGGAAGATCATTTTCCTTTCTAAATGGGTGATTTGTATGGGTTCCATGTTAATCTTTCAGGGTGTAATTCACATTGCAATGCCTGTTGCAAGACGATTGCCAAAGAAAAGTCCCCAAAATGCCCATTACAAAGCTATAATTGCAATGCCAATTCACCTAAAGAGTCCTCAAACACAAATTCCCATGGCAAGACGATGTGTCTTTTTTGATGCGACTTCTAGCCAGCGCTTTCCCACAGCCGCCAGCCTCAACTCTTAAGATGAACTAACAGCAAAAGCCCCTGAACATAGGCCATCCCAAAAGGAAAGTAGCATCTTCAAACCACCATCCATTTTCAGGTACTAAATTGGTCCATTTCCGGGAGGGTATATCTATAATCTCCAAAAATCACAATTGAGACTCCATTTTTGTTCCATCAAATCTTTGCCAGTGCAGCTTTGGCACACAGCCGGGCGTCAATCTGATATCCACAGATTGGGTCCTGCCTAAATACTGGAAAACCAGGGGATTCTGTGAATTTTGAAGGTGAAAAAAAAAGGTCCCTTAGTTTAAAAGCATGATGATTCACGATGATTCCTTTTTTTTTCCCACTTATGTTTTCCCACATATTTTTCCAGGGTTTTAGGCAATGCTCCAATCTACATAGGATTCAAAGTAGATATCCTAAGCTCAGAATAACTTCAGAAGTCAAAACCACTTGAACTCCTTCCGCTCTCATTCAACTGCTTCATGCCGCGGCTCAATTTATCTTCTCGCTTGCGTTTCCGTCCTTGAGATGCCATTACCTCCGGCATTCTCACTGGTTGAAGAGGTATCACTGCAGGAACAGCGGTTGCCTCCACTTCAGTTGTGTCTTGTGTGATCGCATCAACCGTGGCTGCTTTGGCCGCCTGGGCCTTGGCCTTTTGTCGTTTGGCCGCCCGGGCGGCATTCTTGGCTTCTTCGTTGGCCGCGGCCTGTTTTTTCTGCGCCACCGTTCGAAAGCCCGTGGTGCCGGGCACGGCACCTTCCCTTCGTGGCATACGGCGATGCTTCGGCAACCAGAGGCGACGACGGTGGCGGCAAACGTCACAGGAATATTGGACGAAGCGCTTGGCAGTTTTCGATAGTTTGACTTCAGACTTGGGCATCTGAACCTCAGTTGACCAACCACCGAGGTGACAACAAATTACATGGCATATAATATGGTATAAGAAGGTGGTATTTTTGTAGTATAGTCCCAAACAAATACAAATTACTGAGATTACCAAAAGACTCTTCAATGTTGTTGACTGTTCACCGAGGCACTGGTTTTACCTCAACAGGACGCTCACCAACATGTTTTCGAAGTTCTAACGATGACTTGGCTTGCTTTTGCTTCTTCTCTCGTTGTTTTTTCGTCTTTCGTTTTTTTCGGCGTCGGACCGACACGCGGCAGTTGGTGCCAGGGACATAGGCTTGAGAACACTTGGAACAAAAGAGTTGCTCCGTGCTTGGGTGCAATACCACTTTGGAGCTTTTTGCATAGCTTCTCAGCCTTTCAGGGTTCATCAATGATAATCAAATGCCACCTTTACCTACCCTTGGAAGAACATGAGTCACTTGCATAAACAAAGTTTCTAGGAAATGTCCAAGCACATCCAATAAACATGTGCTAATACATGTGCTTATATGCGCCCCAATGAGTGCTTCCCCAACCAGCCAATTTCAATTTCAATATGGTAACCTCTGTTTTCAATATACATATATATATATGTATACCTTTACCCCTCAGGAACTGTTTCGGTAGAATTCCCATCATTCCTATCGGCAGTTTCTGAAACATTACTTTAAATCTTCAGATAATCATTTCGGTCGCTTTTTTGTGCAGTTCGGGTTATTGTTGCTGTTGCTGGTTGGTTGTGGTTGGTTGTTGCTAGTTGGCTGTTGGTTGTTGCTGGTTGTGGTTGGGTAATGTTGGTTACTGTTGGTTGGTTGTTGGTTGTCATTGGTTGTTGGTTGGTTGGTGGTTGGTGGTTGTTGCTGCAACTTCACCCAGGATTGGACCTTGGACCCCCTCCGAGCCTTCGTCCAAGTGACCTGGACGTAGCAGGTGCCAACATGGCATATTGCGTGGCTGCTTCGCTCAGAAAACGCAAGGTACGATCTTGACATTCTTCGATGTCCATGGCAGCTGCCATATTGCTTCAAAAATACCGGTGGCCAAGTGGAAGTTGGTAAAGCTTAAGGATTTTTGTTTGCCATGTCTCTTCTTCTTTGGCGATCTTTCTGCATCAAAATGGCACCTAGTTCAATTTTTTGAGTGGATCAATATGACAAGCTGGTATATGAACGAAAATGTGTACATATATATATATATGTATGTATGTAAACATATATATACATCTGTTCTGCCAATGTTTGGGGTGGATAGTGTGGTTGAGTATAGATCCCCTTCCTGAGGTTGCAGACTGAAGCCTGGCAAAAAGAAGAAATGAAGACTTCCGAGCGGGATGGAACATGAAAGAAATGATTAATAAAAAACAGCCGATTTAAGTCAATTAGGCATATTCTAGACTAGATAGCTTTAAAAAAAATTATTGATAATATATATATATACATATATGTATGATATGTAAATTCTATATATATATATATAAAAATATATATACGTGTATTCTTTCTGAATTGTAGGCATCTTATAATGTAACTTGGAAATTTCAGGTGTCCCGAATCAACCTTTCTGGCCCAATTAGTATCCGAAGTAATCCACTTTCAGACTCTGGGTGAATAACTTCGTGTAAGGGTTGGCTACCAAAAGAAACACACTGAACCAGGTGAAATACATTCCAAATGTCGATTCAATGTCACATCTACTTCCACTATAAAGAATCATTATGGTATAAATTATGGTCCTTCAGTTTCCAGTTGACTGCAAAACTGAAAATCTTCAAACACCAAGAAAAAACAATTCCATGCATCTCTTCCAAAAAATATCCAGCAGTCTGGGGAAAAATGTTGCTTTCCCTGACGTGCTGACCTACCAACAAAAACCTATCCGTGGTTGCCTCCTTCAGCTGAAAAAAAATCTGTGATCCAAAAGTCCTAAAGATATTCTGAGTCAAACCTAGGGATAGCTCCAAATGGCTCCCTATATCTTCCTATGATGAAAGGGATTTATATAGTCGTAAGTCCAGCTGCAAATCCTTCCCTGTACAAGGGGGAAGATGGGATTTGAGCTCAGCTGAGGATTCCGCACTCGAGTTGTTATGGCAAACAACGGCTCCAAAGTCACCAAGCGCCTTTTTTCCCCAAACAGTGTGGTAACACTTGGGGTTCTTACGGTAATGGTAAAAGGCCGGGGTGGCTAGATCGAGGTGGCGGACGGGTTGTGCACAGATTTCATCGCTATTTTCGTGGTTTCGTGCCTGCATGTTCGTTTCGTGTGTGAATTCTCATAGTTTTCGGGTGGCGGCGACCGGCGTGAACGGGTTTTGTCTGTAAATTTTCATAGTTTCCGGCTCTTCAACTTTTTCGATGTTCATTTTTCGTGGTAATTCTCGTACTTTTCGTGTATCTGCGGTGCTGTTGAAAGGGTCTAAAACGGGTTTCGTCTGTAAATTTTCGTACTTTGTCGGCTCTTCAACTTCTTCGATGTTCATTTTTCGTGGTAATTCTCGTACTTTTCGGTGTTCTCCAATGCTCTTGACCGGTGTTTTTACAATAAAACTCGGGCTTTTTTGACGTTTTTGGCGCTGCAACATCCGGCTCAAGAACTGAATTCGATGTTTCCTGGTAATTTTCGTACTTTTGGGTGTTCTGCAACATCCGGCCCAAGAACTGATGTTCATTTTTCCTGGTAATTTTCGTACTTTTCGGTGTGCTCATATAGAGTGGTCACACATAGAGTGCTCACATAGAGTGGTCACACATAGAGTGCTCACATATAGAGTGCTCCCATACAGTGTTCACATAGACAGGTCACACATAGAGTGCTCACATAGAGTGNCACACATACATTGCATTTTGTTTTTATTTTCACACTGTTTGGGGTCTCTTGCCGGGATAATTTTTTGGTGCAAGTTCGGAGGTGGTAAGTTCCGAAGTTTTCGGGAGTTTTGAAACGATTGGAGGTCATCATTCTTCAGTATGGAGGTCTTTGCCATATTTTGTATGATCTTGTCTTGGAGTTGCCTTGGAGGATATACTTGGGTAAAATCATGGAATGTGTCCCCTGCTTTCTATACGTTTTCCTATCCAAAAAACAGGCCGGTAGCTGACAAAACAGCGCAACCTACGTCATAGTACTCTCTTCACCTATCTTGGGTTTCAGATGATTTCAGTGTGTGCTGTGCACCTGAAAGGCCGTGCTGCGTGCTAGGAGGACGAAAGTCCTCTACATAGGCCCTTTGAAAGTGTCCATTTGTAAGGATACCTCCATATTGTTGGTACATCTGAGTAAGATGATGCTTGGCTCCTACGTACTGCTGGAATTTTGGGGTCCGTGAAAGAAGGGGCGAGTCTGATTGTGATATCTATCTTGAATGCAGAGTCTTGGAGAAAGTTATATAATAATCTATGTGGGCATAAGCCATTAGCATCTTACATCACTTTTTTTGGAAGGTACTAATTGTAGCTAGCCACGCAGCTTCGTCCAAAGTGCAGCCGTCACAGCCATTATAGTTACTACTCCTGAAGTTCTGCCTACACCGTCCATTGGGAAAATACACTCCAAGCAATTCATCTCAATGTGGTGGTCTGATGTCTCAGCGGTCACTAGCTATTGTTTACATAATCCAAGGTGAACACCTTACTCAGTGTTACTGTCCATTGGTCCATTGCACAACTAGTGATCCTCAGCTCGATTCCCAAAAAAAAACATTTTGTTGGATCCATCGTGTGCGCCCTTCAATAACATCACTGGGAACAGCTTGGCCCCCGGAGCATACGTGCGATTGACCAGGCAGTGCTAGCAATGGAACGTGGAGTCCAGGTCTGACAAGCCTTGCCATGATTGCCATGACAGCGCTCTGCCACTCAGATATATATATATATATATATCACATACATCTATTTATTACCCTCCATGCAACTAACATATCCAACTTTGAAAAGGAAAAACATCGACTCTAAAGTGATTTGGAAGGGGACATGTGATCGTTTCCAGGATGGTATCGAAAAAGCCACCTGGAATCCGTAGATCGCGCAACCCCTTTGAGAGTTGCCCCATCTAGTGATTCACCACGTACGTGTATCGTGTGGTGGTAGTTGTTGAACCAACCAATGACTCAGTCCAAATGGTGAAGTTTGACCGTTTGAAGCCACCAGCTAGATATTGCTTGGAAAAAAACTACAGCAAAGCACTACTCAAACCAATAAGCATTGAAGGATCTAAGGGGCCAGGGATGATTTACAGTATTCCCTGTTCAGGAGCCAAAGGACGCCAGAATTTTCAAGATTTAGTGACGGTAGTCAGGTGATCCTGCAAGCCATAAACTCCTATGTTCCTGTGCTGTTTTAATTGGGTGGCAATCCCCTTTTGTTGGTTGCAAGTTATCACCTTTTCATATACCTTTCCTGCCTACAAAGGCTGCAATGGATGCAGCATCTGCGGTTTGCTCAGTGGACCTATTCCTGTGCATTTGGGGGGATGCTTGCATTCTCCGGGCTTAGGTGAGGTACAAATATAGATTATAGATGATTATAGTCTGACAATCCGAGAAATCAAGCTATCATCTTGAAACCCCTTGGAAAATTGACCTTTCCCCTGAAAAAAAAAAAAACATACAATTGGAAGACTACACTCACTCTGGTGCCGGGATGGCCCGGTAGCTTTCCAGGGGCTATGTCTGTTAAACATTCGGGGCCAACAGTGGCAGCACTGTAAAGGAGGCCAAGCTCGGGAATCCCATTGTCCAACCTCAACAGCTTCGACTAAAACCTGCCGGCCGCAGGCATCCGAATCACTGTGAAAAATCAATGGAATCACAGGAAGTTTTGGAAAGGGCCAGTACAGTACACTTCCTGAAAAACTAACAGCTCGCACCTCAAAAAAAAAATGATGGTTGGAAAAAATGTTCCTTCATGTTTTTTGGGATGCCATCTTTTCAGGTGCGAAGTGTTTTAGTTTCAGGGCGGGTGGCGGTGATATGACGTGGTGATCAGTCATGATCAGTAGCCACTTTCGAGTTCAGTCGGTTGCAAACATAATTTCTTGTACATTCAATGCACTATTCGATAAATTATACACAACATATTTCATAAAACTTATGCATAGAGCGGCACATCTGCAAATTATACTGTATACGAAATGGCATCCATGAGTGCGCTGTGTATACTTCAAAAATATACCCTAAACACATGCAAAGTCTCTTACCTGCTGCAGGATTTCAGCCATCAACAGAAGATACAAATCACCCGATCACCACAAATCATATGGAGGATTACTCCGCATTCAAAATCAAAACCTCTGAGATATGCAATATTTCAGTCTGTTCTTAAGGCTGATTCTGTAGCATCCTTGAAAAATCTATAAAAGCAAGTGTCACTTGGGGACCTAGGATAGTACTAAGTATACCTCAACCACCAAATAGCAATATATGTATATTAATAATGTAATGTATTGCTTCTGTCTTAGACCTCCAAATCTGATGCCTGTTGTTTGTTGCACCAAACAGGAAATCGACAGCGACACACAGATTCGGATGTTGCATCTGCTCAGAGGGGGTTGAAGTGAAGAAGGGACATGTTCCGGGAGATTTTTTCACAATGCACATCTACAGTATATCATACCGTTGATGGAAGAAATCCTGCACCACCAAATAGGTATTTCGTTATCATTATTTACAAGGTTTTAATTAAATCCCAGGTGGTGCAGGATTTCTTCCATCATCAACATTATCTTTTAAGTAATGATTATGCTTTGGCATGTGTTGGCTTTGGGCCATGTTTGCCTCAATCCTACACCCAGCCCATCAAAGACACTGCCGAGAATTCACATGGAAGGTAGAGTAGATGATGTTTTCTTACCCAGGGAATCTGAACAGTATTTGGATAAGGCAGTATAAAGCACATGGTCAGCAAGTGGCTTCTAACCCCTATATTATACTTTAGACGGTGTGAAAAACCATACTGTAACTCCGGGAGGACTTTCTACTCATTACACTATTCTCCAATTTTTTTGGGGGAAGCGACCTACAGCACCTTCAACTTCGCTGCATGTCACCATGTCCGCATGTCCACCTTGAACGCGCTTGATGTGGTGATGCGTGCATCCTGGCAAAGCATGTCAAACGTGAGAAGGACATGCAAGGATGGGAATTCTCGCCAAAAGGTTAGGAAGGCAGGTATCGGTATATACATAAATAAAGTTCAACTACATAATTACATGTATATATGAAAAATCTAGTTCTGTTTCCCCTGTTTTTTTCCTGAGTTTTAATTGTTTCTTGTTTTGTCATGTTCCTTTCTGTCATCTTTCCCTGTTCCACCCGTTCAAAGCACATGTTGAGAATTCAGATTCAATGCAAATAGCCACCAAGCCGAGATTCCATGCTATCAAAAAGAATAGGTGAGACCAAAATAAGAAGGATTTACATATTGTTTCTCCAACTTGCTAGTGAGGGCTGGCCCCAAGGTGTACTCGTAGATGTGTAAATATATATATATATATATGTGTGTATGTACAAAAATGTATTGACACTTTTATATATCTGGTTGGTGGTTTCAACCCATCTGAAAAATATTAGTCAAATTGGAAATCTTCCCCAAATAGGGGTGAAAATAAACAATATTTGAAACCACCACCCAAATACACATAAACATTACATAAGTGCGTGTTTGATTGGGTATAACTCTAGTATCCAAATCATAATAACTCACCGACTTGAAAACTGTTCAAGGCTTCACGTGATGTCACATTTTGAACTGCCTCACGTGATGTCACCATTTTCTGCTCATTTCAACACATTTAAAAATAGTCAAATTGGATCGTTTCCCCCCAAGTAGAGGTTAAACAAATAAACATGGTTGAAACCACCACCGTAGTTCCTTTAAAAAAATATGTCTAGTTTTAGCTCATGATCAAACTCTTCAAACCTCGTGGGTTAAACTGCCCAAAAGGATTCCTCAACTTAACGATGGGGACAAGTTGGACTGGAGGTGTTATTGGCATCCTTCATAATTACTTGACACAAGCAGTCAAGTCTTTCAGACCCAAACAGCAAAGTCATGGCTCTTCATCATTGTAACATGTCCTTTTTGAGAAAATCACACAATTTCCCCCTCAAAAAAAAGCTGGCAAATATGCAGGAACCATGCGCCCTCCTCGATGCAAATTTGCGGAAAGCAACATATAAAACTACAAAAACAGGTGGGATATCTGCGATACTAAAATGTACTCAGGAACCCTTAGCTCCTCATATCATAGTCTCATTTTCAGGCACAACACAGCGTTCCTACCGCTCTTGGCTGACAAGAAGAATGGAAGACCAACCCTCCTCCCCAAGTGGGAAAAAGAAGACTTGGGATCCAATGGAATAGTTTGGGTCCTGCTTAAACACTATAAGGGTGGATGGTGAAGGTTCTTAGGGTTCCCTTCATACAAATGAATAGATTAAAAGTGTCCCACTGTTATGCATGGCACCTCCCAAGGAAGGCCTGTGTCACGTGGTGCGTTTGGGACAAATGGCTGACCCCCCATCTAGCTCCAACGGCACAGTCAGTTTTTAGCACCTCATATCTCGCCAATTTGTAGAAAGTAGAGGCAATGTGGATCGAGTTGAACTCTCTCACTGACCTGGTAATGGCATGGAGGTCCAAACAGCTGTTGGTGGCTACCACACTTTCTTGTAGTGACACTTTCTTGTAGTGTTTAACTAAAATATGTATTTGGATTTTTTTAAATAAACATACAAAGACAGTGAACTGCAAACAAAGGGACATTAAGAAGAGAGACTGAGACCCGACATGTGGTAGCTGTTGAGAGTATGCATCATATACCCAATTATAGCTTATTATAGGGATGAATATTGAAAAGAATTGCTGTTTGTTTAAAAAAGCAGAAATAACACCGTCTATATTTCGACACCCAAAAATCTACTAAGCAAATACTTCCAAATACCACTTTTAACCATGGTTCACAGGCAAAGTTGGAAACAAACAAATAAACAAATAAGCATCTACACTCCTTGTTTCTAGGGAATCGAAAAAACAAATTGGTCTACACATGACAGTGACCTGGTGCGAATCTAGTCCCATACTTCAGGCGACTTGTGGCAGGCACCTGATGGTTCAGAAATCCGGCTACACCCGTGAAGACTAACGGCTGGAACATAATCACGGAGGTTTGGAAGATCATTTTCCCTTCCAAATGGGTGATTTGTAGGTTCCATGTTAATCTTCCAGGGTCTAACCACCTGGGATGTAAAAAAAACATGTCCAATGTAAATACTGGGGTAAACGGTAAACTACTGTTTTCAACTGGTTAGCCGGATTTCCGAACCATCAACAGGAATCACACTTGAGACACCGGGTCACCATTTGAAAGCCATTTGTCTAAGAAAATTCCAACAGACCCCTGCAACATAACATAGCCCAGATACCCCGAAATACCAATATCATCAAATATGAAGGGATTTCCTGAGAGTCTAGGGGTCTGTTTGGAGCTTTCTTAGAACTTGTTAAATAAATTCTACAATGTATGACTGAACTTTCGAGTGAACAGTAAGCTGACTGAGGCCAGTAGGTTTCAGTAAAACCTTTCTAGCATTATTTGATCCCCGACCCTAAGATTATTTGGGATTCCCGCTAAACGAATAAGGATTTACTCGGGATATCTCGGGATATATTCATCTGGATTATAAATTCAAAACGATAACGACACATTCAAGTGGTTTTTTCAAACAACTTCTACTTCAAAATTGAGAGCCCACTGTTTGATAATTTTGGACACTTTTGAGGGGGTAATCCGTGGTCATCCACTTCAGATGATGCTTGGTAGACATGAAGCACCAGCACTTTTTGGTTCAAAAAACTCCCGGTGCTGAGCCGATTTGGCCTCTCAACAAAGTCCAAGATATCTTCTGCAGAGCGGCAACTGGACAATTGCCTTCCAAATGTAGAGCATTTGAAAATCGGAACAAGAATCGCAAACAAAAGCGCCGCAGTTTCATGCAGTTTCAATACCCTCCCAAAGTTAAACATAGTCCCTGAAAAATGATGGTTGGAAGACGATCCTCTCCTTTTGGGATGGTATATTTTCAGGGGCGAACTGTTAAACTTCCAGGGGGAAAAAAAACACACACCTCCCAAAGTTGACAAAATTAAAAGTAAAATCAACAACAAACACCTTGTCATTCTTGGTATATGGGGGATAAAATCCTACCCAGTTATATGGGGATAATTTATGATAAATCATTATAATATAGGATCCCGTCATTAACCAACCAGTTGACACCCTGCATTCCCTGAAGCTTGACGAGTTGAAGGCCTGTTCAATTGACTGTTCACGGCATGTCGCGTAACGCAGCGAGGTCGTAACGCAACCTCAGCGACTGTGAACGGCTGTGAGAAATAGCTTCCAAGATTGTCGGAGCCATGTCATTTAAGGGATCCACGCACTCAAAGTCTAACTAGCTTCTTGATAAAATACTGCATATGTAATCCAGAAAAATGTACAATGTCAACCGTAACAACTGTACCATTACCCTTCTGTGTATCTAGCATTGAGAATCCTTGAGGTTGGCTACACGGTTAGCAACTGCAGTTGTAGCGTTGCGTAGGGATAGATGAGAGATTACAGGCCACTTTCTCACCAACTACTACCCCCAAGAAAAATAAGTGGTATAGATATGGTTGTATAACTGCCAGTCCATAGTGGGATACTATTATTGGCCTATTATTTATAATTTATATAAGGGTAAACCTCCAAAAACCAACGCCTCTTAATGGTCAGGAGGTTACGGGAAACGTGAATCATCAACGAGTTGATTCCGAGATATTACTTCCTATGGCCACGTTTTCCACCTGCAACTTGATGGAATCATCTGTTCGTTGGCGTTTTTTTGCCACCCAATGAAACTCATGGTTTTTGTCAAACTAAAAGGATCTGATTTCTCCAACTTTTGGCGTATTTTTTTCACAACTATATATTTCAGAAACCAACACCTACATCTTGAATCAGAATCTGTGACTCTTCGAGATCCAAATTGATAGGTTTGGCCATTGTGCGTACCACATAAATCCACCAACTCCAACAACCATCTTCCACCTGCCATATTTTCCAACACCCCTTTCTGTTGATGCCTTCCGTAGCCAAACGGATGTGCCCACTGTCCACGCAAGTCCTGGCACGGGACTTACCCGCCACGAAGCAGCCGAACAAAGGCCACTGTTGTTGCGCTTAGTTGGGTATCATCTCACAATGGTTGAGGTTACTGTATAGTACTAGCACGCTGATACAACACACCTTCCCCCGCTGTTGAGCAGAAGTAACTCCCCTCCCAATCACAAAAAACAAAAGCCTCTAAAAACAAACACCTGTTCCAGCCACTGTTGTTCTGTCGCATGCAGCCTCCTTTCCATGTAGTCTGCTCCACAGGTCGTATGTAGGCTGACCTGCTGACAGGGGGTATGAAACTCCAGGTTTCTTTTTGGTTCAATATGTTAAATGCAAACAGAAATTGTGTATTTCTCAGTGCTACCTTAGATTCTTGATAGTAAACTGATGAGTAGATTCGGCGAAAAAACCATTTAGTGATGGCAAATTGTTGTTAAAAATACAGCTATTTCAAGGATTTTGTGCCATGGAAGCATTTGGTGCCTCATGATTCATGATTGCATTGACAAGTTGGAACTTCTCAAGACAGGCGACTTTGTGATTTCATTGGGCTGAAAAACTAGGCCCAAGCCGTAGTCGGACGCATTCCTAAGTGGTAGATCACTAATAGTAGCATTGTTGTCAAGAACCTCGACCTTTATGTGTTTTTACTCGGTTGGCAAACCTAACACAGAATATCATGAATATCACTGGCCTCCTACTGCAAGTTGCAAGTTGTTGGGAATTTTCATTCATAAGTTCATAGGCCACGCAACGAAGTGAGTAAAGATCTTTTGTAAACACTGGTAGGATTGAATAGGTTCAAGCATATGGCTACTAAGGAATTTGATCATCTCAAACGGTGGATCCACCATTGATGGGCATGCCGGGCATGTGTGTTGGTATCCTTATCATAGGAGTTGAGAGATCAAGTATCACTTTGGTGAAAGTTTGCATATAATTCTATTCGTTGGTTTCAAGCGGCATACCCTACATACCCACAAACCTGTTGAAAGATCATGTAACTATGTGCAACAGATTCCTTCAATCAGGCCTCTAAACTTTGTTTGGTGGTCTACTTTCTTCAGCAGATGCAGCAGCCAGCATTCTGGATTCTGACCAAGTCTTTAAGTGTTCAGCATTATTGCTTTGCTTGCCCAAACAATCGTAGAAATGACGCAGGTTGCTGCTTGCTGCTTTCTTCAAATCGGACTTTGTCACTCCCTTTTCCACCCTTCTATACATACATCAGACATACTATAGTCCTACCTGTTGTATTGAGATGCTTTTATTTGAGAAACATAGATTGGCACACATATCAGCACAATGACCAAAATTTGATACAGTACCAACAAACCCCATGTAACCCTTCTTGAACCAAAAGGGCTCAAGCATGCAACCTGGCCATTCTTTACCAAACAAACAATAGAGACGTCGTTTTTGTTCTCTTTCCGAACATATCTTCACCGGTTAAAAAGTTCAAATCGACCAAACCATGCTGAACCCTGACAATGACTTGACGTTGCAACCCACCAAAAGACACGCGTTGCTTTCCAAAAGGGACCTTGTCAGGGCTTTTTGTCAGTGGTCAGTCATTTCCAACAAGGAAAAAGGCTATGGGTGTTGAGGTCACACGTGGCAAACAAGAAACTATCATAACCTTTGTTTAAGGTCAATTTTGGTGCTGTTTTCCCTCTATCCTTTTCACCGAGGTTGCGTTTATTCACGAAAAAAAACTTACAGCCTCTCAAAAAACATCGTTCTTAAAAATTGCTAGATTGTGAGACTACCTTGGTTTTTCAGGCGCCAATTTTTTGGGGGTGAGTGCCAGTCTCACAAACAACTCCTTTGGGTTTGTGAAGTAAGATTGTTCAAGGCCAGAAATGAACTTTGAACGGTTGAACCTTCCAACACCTGAAATCAGAACCAAATCTGTTCGCAAAAACAACTCAAAGGGCGGTCAAGAAAGACGATGTCCCAATGGAACTTGGGCAATTTGCTTTGAAGCTAGTGATCAATGGAGTTATTGTATGAGCTCTTCCACTTGGGCATGTTAATCCTGCTGGCGGAGAAAGGTTGTAAAAGGTGCAGAGTAATTAATTCGTAATTCACCTGTACTTGGAGTATTTTTGGGCCTATTTACCAAGTATTTTACCAACTTCCTATTTACACACCCATCTTTCGAAAGATTCTCTTTTCCTCACAAGATAAAAACCCACCTTTCTCATACACTCACGCAAAATGACCCCCATCCTCTGCTGCCTTTTTGACATTCAGGGATTTCAATGGAACGGTGGCACCGTTCTAAAGCGAGTGGGATCCGGGATCCAAATCAAGGTCTCAAGCATACTCTTGATGAAAGAAATTCTGCACCACCTGGGATGCATAATAAACATTAATAAACCCTGTAGAGTAGAAAATGGGATAAACATGGATAAACTACCTTTCAACTGGTGCCGGATTTCTTCCATCAACAGTAGCTCCCCAATTCGACTCAAATTTGCTCCAATTTCATTCCTTTTTGATCAGGATCACCAAATGAGAGCCCTTCAGTGCTCTGGCACTGAGGTGCCGCAGCATATTCCTCTACAGGCCATTTTGCTTAAAGATACTTTAACGGAAAGACATCATGAAAAGGCTCCGCCTGTGCTCCGCTAAGAACGCCAAAAAATCATCTCAT
Organism: Breviolum minutum Mf 1.05b.01; assembly: GCA_000507305.1. Classification (NCBI taxonomy): domain Eukaryota; class Dinophyceae; order Suessiales; family Symbiodiniaceae; genus Breviolum; species Breviolum minutum. The sequence goes on from DF240852.1 coordinate 16,923, forward strand.
AATTATCCTCATGTCCAACATCACCTCTTCTGATCCAATGATAGGCCAATGATACCCCGTGAAAGTTGGTACTGTACATCTTACTGACCTACTCTAAACTTCATCTAGCAGCCCAAAAAAGGTGCCTTTTTCTTGTGGTTTCTGCTGTGAAACCGTCGAAACACCAAAAAAAACAAGCTACCCAAGACGCCAAACACTTCTTGCATGGGGCGCCAAAGTCCAGGTATGTCCAAAGTGCCATTCGGATCCATTCGAAACATGTTGGGTTGCTGTTTTTTGGTCGTGAACCTTGTTGACTCAGCCACCATTTTGGCCACGCTCTGTTTGTTCATGTTGGCAGTGGAGCCGGTTCCTAGGATGAGAAATTACCAGCATCCACCAACATTATCAGTCAAGGGACCATTGAGTGTACCCCTCACAGTTTACCCATGGTATTAATTATGTTCTCTAGGGATTCTTGGGGATTATAACTAGCTTATAAAGATCTTACGTTGGTAGGGGTACATCCAACTATTCCCTGAATCAGTCAACCAACCCGATTTATTTTTGATGTCTTGATCAGTGTTTCGAAGTATGCAAAATCGATCCCGGCGGCACTCTGAATTCAAGGTACTCCAAAGGAATCTGGAGAGATCCTCAGCTTCCACTGTATACCTGGCATCATGTGTCATGGGAATCCGCAGGGATTTTTTCTGTCAGGAACTTATCCCCGGTTTTGGGAAGTAGTTGGAGCAACGCTCTTTCGAAAGGACCATGTGCAAAATCCTGTCGTAATAAGATTATTAAGTCATTTATTAATTCTTAACACGGGTTACAGTACGTTCCAGTATATGGGTGTTTCCAAAAATAGAGGAACCCCAAAATGGATGGTTTATAATGAAAAACCTTATTAAAATGGATGATTTGGGGGGAAACCCACTATTTTCGGAAACACCCAAAAAAACCACAGCTACAACATTGTAAGTTGGTGGACCTCTCCACTTCCAATTGGTCATCTTTGTGTGCTGGAGATGGCTCCATTGAATCATTGGATAATCATTGGTTCATTGGCTCCCGCATCTCGCCGTCAGACCGTGTGTTGGACATGATTTTTATGTTGGGGCCCTTTATGGCCCAAACTTTGCGACATGTTTTTTTTTTCAATATGACTTGCGCCTTTCCAAAGTGTTAAACCGCTGGAAGAAGTCGTGTCATGGGTTTTTTTCGTGGGGACTTCCATGTCAGAGTCTGACTGAATGACCTTGAAGATCAAAAAAGATGATCTTGCGAGGATTTCTTCACAAACCGACCTACACAAACGTAGCGTTTGAGACTTCGTTCAAGTTGTACCAAACTATTTAATAAAGCCATGGAAAATCCACCAGCTTGAGATGTATTCTTCCCTGTTGAAAATGAGGGAATTCGATGGCTGTGGCTGTTACCACTGGTTCTATATGGCGGAAAAAAACACCTCTTTCTCCGCTCAATCCGAGTCATCGCTGTCGGAACTTCCGCTGGACGATTCGTTGGTTTCGGGAAGGAACCAAAGACGCGAGTACCGTGCAAGCATCAGAAAGGCACATAGGGCAGTGATGGGAGGAAACCAAATCAACATAAATTGCACCTTGGTGCACAAAAATTCTGCCGTCTTTGAAAATGCCAAGTTGATGTTTTACCAGGGTGAAGTTGATTTTATGATTTCATGTTAGCTCTTTTGAAGGTGTTCTTCCCCCTTCTTTTTTGCAAAATGATATCCGGTTCAATAAGGTATCAAAAGAAACAATAAAGATGGTTGTTTGGATGTAGCTCTTCAGCTTGTTTGGGGAAACCTACCTGCAAGACGTAACTTAACCAATCTAAGGGGCAAAGTGAGATGGACAGTATTTCTGCACTTCATCCAGATTCAAAAACCAGAGTCCGCGTCCCATCAGAAACTCCGTGATCTCCACAAGGGCAGGTATTCCAAGTGCAACGGTAGCAGCAATCGTCCTATAAAATGAAACGTTTCAAGAATGACATGACAGAAAAGAAGAAAGAGATAAGTCTGAATACAAAATGACATGAAAATATGTACCCTAGCCAAAAAAAACTGACTATACATGCATCTGGTGAGAGTTGAAAATGGCCACTTCCCCTACAGGCCCAACAATAGTTCAACTAACAAGAAGGGTCGGGTTTTCATGGCTGGGGTTGTTGAGTTGCCATGCCCGAGATTCCAAACGCGAACGGCATAAGCTCCACGTTCCTGACGTAAGATTCCACTGAAGAAAAAAGAAAGGCAAAGAACAACTGAAAATGACAAGCACTTTAGTATGTCTCAACTGATGCTTTGTAGGTGGTTTGGTTTGGTGGTTTTTCAAATGCCAAAGGATTCCCCGAAGTGATAATTTCTTTTTGAATCTGGGGATCCAAACCGCCTGTCGCCCAAGCACCTATCCATTTATACCGACTGGATGGAGTTAGTGCTCCCCGACTACAGAAGTAGTGACAATTTATCATTAGGCTGATCATTAGTAGTGATTCACGGACTGAGTTCAAATTTTCACGGACTGAATTCACTTGCCACTTGCCTCTGCTCCTAGTACTTCTTCTACTTCTTCGTCTGCGACTTCTGCCACTTCTACTGCTACTCCTGCTCCTACCACTACTACTGCTAATACTACTACTACTACAACTATATAATAATAATACAAGTAACAATAATACTAATCATCTAATCGTAGTACCACTACTCCTGCTACTACTAGAAATACTAGAAACAAAAACCAAATTAAAAACCAACATCTCCCATCTACTGGAGGAGATGTCAACCCATGTGATTCATTATTCAGCTGGGTTTCGAGCCCACTCCGTGCCAACAGAAAGGTAGTGAATGGTAATAACACTGCGATACCAGTGGACAAGGCAAATGAAACATGTCCCTGGATCAGAGAAGATTGGTAGCCACTAACTTGACCGGAGCAATCTACAACATCATCTTGTAGGACATAAACTGCGAAGCTATGTGAAGCACAAAGGATCCATAAGCCACTCGCAACCTTAGAGTCTTAGAACAGGAAGTGGCAAAAAAAAGGAAGAGATGATCAAATGATCAACACCCTGCAAGATTAACAAGGAACCAAAAAATCACCCAATTGAAAAGGAAAAGCATCTTCCAAACGATCATTTTCAGGTTCTATGTTAATCTTCGGGGGTGTAACAAACGACAACAAGAAGAAAAATATTAGGAAGTTCTGGCTGCTTGCCAGGAAGTACGAATCTTCCAACAACACTTTGCAGTTGCATTTTGCTGATCAATACGAATTGGGAGTGCAAGATTTCACCAAACAACAACAGAAAACCTGAATAAATAAGAATATCCACTTATATACTACTGATGTTTTCGAGTTAGGTTGAGTTGAGGTCGTTCAAGGTTTCTCTAATGATATGATATCAATATCATGTCATTTTGGAGGTTACTCACATGACCATTCAGAAACACCACCAATCACCAAAGTCACCGAAAGTGAACGGACTTTACCAAAAGGATGCTGTTACCTCACCATACCTCACCACTGTTAACACATACTACTACCACTAAGTCACTAAAATACATAACAAAAACTACCAAAGAGGCCTTTTCAAGTTTCAGGCATGATTTATTTCCGTTACCAAAAGAGGTTTCTTTACGGTATTCCTTTCCAAGGTGGGAGGGGCCTTACCTAACTTACCTACTCACCTCCATCACCCTGAGTGCCTGAGTGAAGCTGATGGTCTGATGGTCTTTTTTAGTTAACAAAATGCCGATGGCGAAAAAACCACATCTTTGAAGCACAAACGTAGAATAGCCAACCAAGAACCATGTCTTAAACACATTATGATATAGTCAATTCCCTATGATTTTTCATGTGAGGATGTGAAAAAAAAAACATTTTCAACTACACAAAATTGTGAAAACTGTTTGACTGCTTGAAAATGGCATGTCTGTGGATGGTTAAGGGGATCCCGACTCCACCCCCTTGGCTTGGGAAATATGACCCCCAACTCGGTGACATCACTGGAGGTCTACACTGTTTCATTGCACCGTGGTTCGTTAAGAAGGCGAGATAAATAATATGAAACCCTACAGCATCCAGCACAAGTAATCAAGTTTGAGGATCAAATATCATTCCCGTGTAAAATAAACCTATTCAAAGCTAACAATAAACACCTTACGAACGAAAGCACACCGTCCACATCGTAAACACGACATATATATATATATATAGATATAGCTATTAAATATACGGATGATAAGGATTATGGTAAAGACCAGTGCAAATAAACAGCTGCTGTTGTTGCACACTTGCTACCCTAATTATGTTAACTTACTATGATATACTTACAACTTACAATATATCAAAATATACCCCTCTGAAGATTGTATACCCCCCGAAAGATTATTACATATAGAACCTGAAATTGATGGTTTCCAATCGGAATTTCCTTTACCAGTGGTCTATTTTCGGGTGCCATGGTTTTTATATGATCAACAACTGATCAACTCACCACCAGATTTTTTTTATAGGTCCAGCTGCCATGGTCTTGACTACCAGATCTGCAGAGCCCAAACCAGCGATGTTGAATCCAGACAAGTAAGCTTTACGCAAACCTTAGCTAAGGCTTAGTAAGGCGTAAGGCTCAAGAACTGTGATAAGTCAGAGAAAAACTTCCACATGTTCTATGAAGGGATTTTGATGATTTTTGATATTCTAGATACTACAAATGGCTTCGGAGAGCTTTCAACTATAAGCCTAGTTACAATATATTAGAAGTTCTCTTTCACAAAAAAATGGGCTGATACTCCTGCCAGCTCCCAACTATTTATTAGTTGGTGGTTTCAACCCATCTGGTAAATATTGATAAAAATGGATTATTTCCCCAAGGTTCGGGGTGAATTTTTAAAAACGTTTGAAACCACCACCTAGATGCATAGACATCCCTTGCTCAACACTAGTCATGGAACCACCTTGCTGAAGTTGAGACCACCACACAGGAGAAGAAAAATCCATCGACTCAAAAGTGCCGACTGATAGGGGTAACTGTTAGTTCCCTGGAGGGTATATATGTGTATCCCCAATATCCGCTTGGCATTTTTACTAAGTTCAAGCATTATCCCCAAGAGTCCAAACCTTGTGGATCATCATTGATCGATGGACATCGGAGGTTTTTTAGCCACGACCCTCGTTCCCCACAGTCTCAACACACGCTGTTTTGAAACAAGACCTCTTCATCTTTTAACTTTTAACAGTAATCAATACAGTATAACCGTATAACAGCATCCACGATTGCATCCTTGGGAGGATCGGTGGTACAAACTATGAAACATACAGTCTATCGTCCCTGGAAGTCAACCACCATTTAAAGAAATGGATAAAAAATGGTTCCTTTTGGGTGATGATAAACCTTAGCCTTTACTTAAGATTAAAATGGTGGTTCGGAAATCAACCCATAAAAAAATGGTGGTTGGACTTCTAGGTAGATGTATGTACCATGCTGCATCCCCTTCAATCTCGTTGGTTTATAGGATGCCGATTTATGTAGGGCGATTTCGTGATCCCTATAACCAAGCGGTAGTACTGTTGATGGGAAGAATTCCTGCACCACCTGGGATGTCATGGGGTGAACTACCTATCAACAGGTGCAGGATTTCTTCAATCAACTGTTTGATTCAATTTGGGTGAAAAATTGCTTTGCAATTGGATTTCTGGATGTCCGCATGAGGGGAATCAAATCTGCAAATGCATCCATATAAGTCCACGAACCGCCCCCAAAAAATCACAAACCAATGAGTTGAAAACTACGTTTTGTTGGGATAGCAAAGGGATCAACAATTGTCTTTGCAGTCCAAATCTTAAGAAATGGTGTTCAAAACTGTTCTGAGGAAAATCGCAGCATAACAGCACTATACCATACAAAGTCTCCTTCAAATCTTTTAAGGGATCACCATTTGCTGCTGTGAGGCTATCCGAATAAGCACCAGCCTTCATCAAAATCCTCGGCGGCTCCGTTACTTGGTGGGTGTGTGCCTGACTGTCTGACTGCACTTCCCGCGATATATCATTTGGGATAATTCCATAGTTTTAATGCTGCCTTCCAGCAAAAAGTATAGCTGACAAAAACCCTACTTTTCAACAGGTTCAAACGGTCCACTTGAGAATTGAAAACATACGCACTTGCCATCCTCCAACATAATGGAAGTGGAAAGCAATCGGCTCATCTGTGGGGACCCGTTTTCATCCGTTCTTCATCAAAACATAGTTAAAGGGAGAGTACTCTGATCCTACTTAGTAAATGTTTAATATGCATGGCTACTGACTCTCCCTTAAGTAGCTTAAGTAGAATAAATTCCGATTGAACATGGGAAAATCACCACCTCCTAGGATGACCATCCAAGTCGGTGTTGACTCAAAACAATGTTTTTTTTACACCTGGACAACTTCTGCGACAGGTTGTGTTTTCTGCTTGGATGATGTGCAGGAGAAAAAAGTGCCTCCTGAATCAACCGTGAGGATATGTTGGGATAACACCCCACCCATTGACAGTGCCTTTTTTATGCTTGCTTCTTTCGTGCAGCCTCTACTAGCAGAAGCTGGGGAAATCCGCAAGGTATATATACAAGCATTTGGTTTTCCCCAAAAATTCTCAGCACCACTTGCGGTGTACACCTCGCTTTGTTCGGAAAAAACATGTGCTACAAAACATGTAGGCTCAATTGGAACCCCTGAACACTTGTCGCTTTGAAGACGGTGTTCTACCCTTCATGAATGTTGATTCGGTGCAAAAATCCAATCGTTCACCGCGCGTTGCGTGGAGAACCTCCACGTTTTGTTGCCGGAAGAGTTTGTTGGTTTCATGTATCCCTACTGGTTAGCCTATTGTCAACAGTACCCTAGGGATCCATGTATGGTATATTTACCTACATTTATCATAAAAATCAACCAAACGTAAGTAAATATACCATACATGGATCCTATGGGGTATAGATTGGGGGTATCCCCGGCCCACTAACAGTGGAAAGTGAAGGTTTATAGGGGGGCCCTTCATCAAAATGAACAGATTATTATTTCACTGTTAGTGGGTGCGGGATACCCCTAAGGTAGATACTTATTTTTCGGCTCCAGGCTTGCATACCCTGCAATTTGCAGGTCTTGCTGAACCAGCAAGTTCAAAAGTTCACAAGTTCACAAAACTGCAGCAACATGTGGCTCTTGAATGTTCTGAACTCGTAACTCGTGAGATGCAACGACGAAAGGGCTACAACCAACCTCGGAAAAACAAAAGACAAACAACATGTCTCTTCAAACAAATCGCCCCCTTTCTAGTGATGCAACAAAGATTCTGGATAGCAATCTCAACTTCATGTTCAAATCCTGCAATAGCTGCTCGAATACGAACTTCATCATCAGGATTGGAACAAGAGGCATCTGCCAAAGTGGTGAAGTCGAGGTTGGTGGCCTGTCGTTTCAATTCCACATCCGCCAAGAACTCTTCCTCGGTCACGGAACCGTGAAACGGAAGACTCACGCAAAGTTTACCCGGGGAAAACGCTAAATTTATGACTGGTCAACCTACCCGCCCCAGAAATAGCCGGCCTTATGAAGGGCTTTATTGATCATTGGTTTCCCTTAATAAGGCCTAGGAAACCCTTATTTCTCGGGGGTCATGTTAGGGGGTAGGTTGACCAGCCATGATCTATGCCTCTATGCTCGCTGGCAAGGAAACTTTACTGAAAGTTTCCATCAGTTTGGGAAAATAGCATTAAAACAATTCTCTTCCAGCTAATTTTATCAACCTCTTCGGATGGAAATCAACCTGTTCGGATGGAAAAATCAACCTCTTCGGATGGAAATATCATAACATTTAACACTAACTTTGCATAATTTCTCCGAACTCCAGGAGATTCCCATACCAATGCAGTGGACCGTCCAGTGACCGACGATCAGCGAAAACTCTTTTTAAAAAAAGGGTGATTGTGTAGCGAAAACCAAGCTTCATTCAACTGGGCCACCCGCAAGACGTTAAAGAACCACGTTCCAAAGAGGACGTAGTAATGGTCAAACTTGGAGGGTGAGAAATATGGTCCCTTCCGCGTCATCCATGGAAGAAACAAGATGGCCAGTAAGGACATGAGCAACACATGCAAAGTCCGTTCGAAATAGATACACATGGAACCTCAGTTGACCCGACGTGAACATTGGAAACAACAAGTGGAAGTTGATACAAATGGAGTTGTCGACCTTGATATACCTGTTTTTCACAAAGACAACAAACAACACAACACAACAGTTGAATGCGGCGTTGAACTCCAACGTGTATTAATACACCCCGAGGCACGACGATGTGAGAATCGTTGGCACTTGAACAAATGCATTACAGCTGCAAATGCAAAGCATAGCGCCGTTGTCAGAAAACAAAAAAGGAAGATTGCCTTATCTCTCAAAGGCTGAAAAAAGCACGAGAAGAAAACACGGATTGTTTTTGTGCTTAGACACACTACGTTTATCTCCCCAAGACCAAAAAAAACAACATGTGCTGAAAAAATGGTTTGAAAAAAAGTAGTGCAATGATCACGAAATTGCCATTTTTTTTCGCCCCTGCAGGTTTGACCATTCTAAGGCAACATTCAAGAAGGGATGGTTTAACTTCACCATTCTTTGTGTGTCCTTGGGATGGTTGGAGTCGAATTGGAGAGGACAAAAACATAGGAAAAAACCCATCGAAACCATCGTGAATGTTCCATAGGCCCTGCTCTTCATATCAAGGAATGTGTGTTTCCCCCGAACAGATTTAAGAGTGGTAATTCATTGATTTTAAACGTCGAGTATTTTTTTGAAAAAAAGTCATTCTGGGAGGATTTCAGCCTAAACCTTTTTGGAGATAGGATGCAAATACACATCATATGAAGGAGGATCTGTGCCCAAACCCTTGCCACCACAAGGTTGGTTTTGATGAGACCCGAAAGGATAAAAAGGTGCTTACAGTAACTTAATAAGGGCCAGTTTAGGACATACCAGGGGATGGGCTATGGTCAGCTGAATCCTTTAGTGAACACAAAGTGTTTCTAAGCGAAGTTGCGTCGCTCACCTTCACCAAAGATAGTGGTGGGATAGGAAGTACCCGAAGCACGAAACCTTGCCATTGCTGTCCAAAACAGTCATAGACATGTGTTCAGTGATTCAAAGATGTGAAAGAAGAGGAGGCAACAACGGCAACAACAACAACAACAACAACAACAACAACCACAACCACAACCTCAACAACAACAACAACAACAACAACAACAACAACAACAACAACAACAACAACAACAGCAACAGCAACAGCAACAGCAACAGCAACAGCAACAGCAACAGCAACAGCAACAGCAACAGCAACAGCAACAGCAACAGCAACAGCAACAGCAACAGCAACAGCAACAGCAACAGCAACAGCAACAGCAACAGCAACAGCAACAGCAACAGCAACAGCAACAGCAACAGCAACAGCAACAGCAACAGCAACAGCAACAGCA